>CAUYSK010017158.1:0-17856 GCA_963575035.1 Avahi laniger | reverse complement strand
CAACAACCTCAAACTCCTGGGCTCAAGTGATCCTACTGCCTCAGCCTCCCGAGTAGCTGGGACTACAGGCATGCGCCACCATGCTTGGCTAATTTTATATATACATATTTTTAGTTGTCCAGCTAATTTCTTTCTTTCTTTTTTTTTTTTTTTTAGTAGAGACTGGGTCTCGCTCTTGCTCAGACTGGTCTCGAACTCCTGAGCTCAAACGATCCTCCTGCCTCAGCCTCCCAGAGTGCTAGGGTTACAGGCATGAGCCACCGCTCCCGGCCTCTGCAGTTTTAATTCTCTGATTTTTCTCTTAAATTATACAGGCTATATTGCTTTAGTTAATAGATTTGAATACCTAAAATAAAATATATTTGACTTTCCATTTTTAAATGGTGACAATTAGTACAATTAATGAATATGATTGTTTATTACATTTTCTGATTGTGCTTAAGGGACTAGATATTTGCTAGAATGAAATTGCCAAACTTTTTATATCAGGATACCATTTAATGATTATTCAGAATTTATATGGACCAAAATTTTTAGTAAGTTTAAAAATTCTTCATAATTTTATATATAAATAAAAGCCATTTAACATAAATAATTTTAAATTTAATAATAATTGCTTCATATTGCTGAGGGTAGCACAATTTCTTGCAAACTTTTACCAACATTTTTATATTTAGCTTAATGAGAGATAACCTGAGAAGTAGGTTTTTATTCATCAACTTGGTTCTCTTTTAAACAAAATTAGAAAATCACAAAAATTATGTGTCATGAGGATGGTGGCACATGTTTGGTTTGATGGATAGTTCTGGTAATTTAATTCGAACATGTGATGTTGGATCTTGATGAAGCTAACTTTCAGTGCTGTTGTGTGCTGAATCAATAGTTACACCCCTTCAAAATGGGCAAGATTGCGTATTTCATCTTGAAAATAGGATGGATTCTTTATTCTTTTCTTCCTTTCCTTTCCTTTCCTTTCCTTTCCTTTCCTTTCCTTTCCTTTCCTTTCCTTTCCTTTCCTTTCCTTTCCTCCTTTCCTCCTTTCCTCCTTTCCTCCTTTCCTCCTTTCCTCCTTTCCTCCTTTCCTCCTTTCCTCCTTTCCTCCTTTCCTCCTTTCTTTCTTTCTTTCTTTCTTTCTTTCTTTCTTTCTTTCTTTCTTTCTTTCTTTCTTTCTTTCTTTCTTTCTCTTTCCTTCCTTCCTTCCTGCCTTCTTTCTTTCATTTTCTTTTCATTCTTTTTTCTTTTCTTTTCTTTTCTTTTCTTTTCTTTTCTTTACAGAGTCTCACTCTGTTGCCTCAGGTAGAGTGTAGTGGCATCATCATTACTCACTGCAACCTCAAACTCTTGAGGTCATGCAATCCTCCTGCCTCAGCCTCCCATTTGTTTTTACAGTGGTTGCTTTCAGATTTGAAAAGCATTTTTTGTTTTCCTTTTGTTTTCATCTTCTCTTGCACCATTTGGGCCATCAAATTCTTTCACAAAATATATATACATTTATGAAATTTGAGGAAAAAGGCAAATTTTCAACATTCAGGTTATTATATATAATTTAAACATCAATTTCCTTCTTAACCAAGCAGTCAAGAAAATTATTAATTCTTGGAGAAAATGTTCAGTTTTAATAATTGAGCCATATTTCCAAAATGTGGACTTTCTAAGAAATTCTGATACTTTCTGATTTTCAATTTTAAAATTGTGGGCTTTTGTACCTTGGGTGACATATTTATGTTCCTAAAGGCCCTAATATTTCTGAGATAGTACACTAGAAGGAAGCCACTTGAAATCATAGAAATGATTTCTTTGTGTTGGTCTAGGTTATGAAGAAATGTTTTCATCTCCAATCTCTTTTGAAATATTCACATACTTACCATCTCTTGTGAAAGTTAACAGACTTCAGTGTGGAAAAATAGTCTTGTTTTATCTGCATTCACTCATTACAATTTAGTCACGTTCACAATTTTTACTTTTTATTCCACTCTGACTTGAGATTAGGAGGCAAATTGTTGGCTTCTGTTCTCAGTGAGTAAATCACCATGTAGCTGAGGATACAAGTGGAGACTCTTTCATCTGCACAGCAACACTAATCTTTATTGAACATTTAGTGGGTCCTAGTATTAGCATTTATATAATGTGTATTTTCTAGTCTATATTAATGCTCATAAAACAATGATCAGTTAAACAGAAACCATCTCCTTTTCCAGTTTGAGATTTTAGCATAAAACAAAATAAAAAGGTTTTCATACATTTCTCCCCCTGGTCAGATTGTATCCTGTACTAAAAACTTATTCACATCCGACACACTTCTGCCTTCATCCAGTTGTAAATTGCAACACTTGTTAGCACACTCACAATATAGAATAAATATATTGAGGCAGAGGGCAATGAACAATAAAATATACCAGAATGTTCAAGTCAAAGTAATATTCTAAAATAAATAGACATAACCGAATAAAGACAATTGGCTTTTGCCTTGAATGAATTATTGCAAATACAGAGGAAAGAAAGATCAGCCTAATCCCAGTTGATGTCTCTAAAATAAACTTTGCAAAAGAAGCATATGGTTCTTGCATAGTTTTGATCACAAAGGTATAATACAATTTGCACACATTTGGAAATAACAAGCATTGCAGTTACCTGCAAGAAAGAACTGAGCTGATGAAGACAAACTTACCCAGGTTATCCAGCCATTCCTGTAATAAAATGACTTTGTGATTCTAGGAGGTAGATGAATGCACAAAATGTGGCATGGAAATCAGCCTGAGGATGAGACTAGAAGGAATCCTTTGACAATGCTTTTGAGTCAAATTAGGATTGTATTAATCATAATGGCCTACTGCTATAAAGGAATAGGCAATAATATCAGTGGATAGAGGAATTTTGGTAATGGCTTGTTTTGGTAATGGCTTCTATAGCTTTCTTTCTGGGCTTTTTACTTGCCATTAATTTTATGGTTACTTTTTCAAGCACTTTGGCAAAAATAGGATCTATATTAGTTTTTAGTATAAAGGGGAAAACTTTCAGTGGTACATCTCTCATTTTTTTCTCTTCTTTGACTTTGGAGATAAAATTTTCCATTTGATCCTGATCTATTAGTTTGCATTTGTTTTGAAAAATAAATACAACTTTCATTTATGGATTTACAAATGACATGAAAACCTAGATGACTTCATAAAATAGTTTTAAAAGTCTCATAGAAGGCATATTTGGAAAAGAAATCTTCACCAGTCCAATACAATTTTAATTTTTGTTATTAACAATTATATTTCTCGTTTGCCCTTTTAATTTTCAGCCACATGTGTGAAATTGTCAGTACGTACACAGTTTTTCACATTCTATGTATATTTATGTCATAATCTCTTTTGAGTATAATTCTTTTATTTGTTTTTAATAATACTATTATCTTCAATAAAGTATTTCTGAGACATACATCCATTTTTATCAACTGGGGATATAATGGCACAATCTAGTAAGAACAAAGACAATTTAACAAATGAAAACAATACATAAGCAACTGCTTTTATTGTTTGAATATTGAAAATACCATTATCAAGACAAACCTCTCATTAATGTAATATTAGTCAAAGTGAACTCAGCAACCCAGTTCTTTAGCATATGCAAAGCCTTTGAGAAAAATATTAAATACATAAAATATTCCCATGAAAATTAAAAAGAATCCAACATTTCAAACTTATGAACTGTGTATAAACCAATTATGTCACTTTTTCTTGTGAACTTGCCAAACTTCTTCTAGATCATTTGATAGACCCCTGGGGCCTACCTAGCATCCTATTACTATACACTAGAGAAACATTATTTAAGGGGGTTTTCAAAAAGTTCATGAAAAATTCATATTATGAAAAAGCTATTACATGGATTTCAACATTATTTTTGCACCAGAATAAACTTGTACTAACTTGTTATAATAGGTCTGAACAGGATCTAGTTGGAGGTATTAAGAGGAATAAGACATCAGTTTGAAAAGAGCTACCATTCAGAGCAACATGAATTCTGCGAAAATTAATGTGAGAACAAACAAAAAAATCATGGTGAAGCTTTATGACGTAAAGCATCATTGATGCTTTACGACAAGTTTATGGGGACAATGCCCCAAAGAAATCAGCAGATTACAAATGATAACTCATTTTAAGAAAGAATGAGATGATGTTAAAGACAAAGCCTGCAGCAGTAGACCATCCATATCAATTTGCAAGGAAAAGTTTAATTTTGTCCATGCCCTAATTGAAGAGGATCGATGACTAACAGCATGTATAATAGCCAACACCATAAATAGCTCAAATGGTTCAGCTTACATAATTCTGACTGAAAAATTAAAGTTGAGCAAACTTTCTACACAATGGGTGCCAAAATCTATGTCCAGATCAGCTACAGAGAAGAGCAGAACTTTCAGTGAAAGTTTTAAATAAGTGACATCAAGATCCTGAAACATTCTTTTGAAGAACTACAACAGAAGATGAAACATGGCTTTACCAAAATGATCCTGAAGACAATGCACAATCAAAGCAATGGCTACCAAGAGGTGGAAGTAGTCCAGTCATAACAAAAGCAGACTGGTCAAGAGCAAAGATCATGGCGACAGTTTTGGGGGGATGCTCTAGGCATTTTACTTGTTGACTTTCTGGAAGACCAAATAATGATATTATAACATCTGTTTATAGTGAGAATGTTTTGAGAAAGTTAGCCAAAGCTTTAGTAGAAAAACGTCCAATAATCCTCCACTATGACAATGCTCCTGCTCATTCCTCTCATCAAACAAGAGCAATTTTATGATAGTTTTGATGGTAAATCATTAGGCACCCACCTTACAGTCCTGATTTGGCTCTTTTGACTTTTTTTCGTTTTCTAATCTTAAAAAATCTGTGAAGGTCACCCGTTTTCCTTCAGTTAATAATGTAAAAAGATTGCACTGACATGCTTAAAATCTCAGGACCCTCAGTTCTTTAGGGATGGGCCAAATGGGTAGTATCATTGCTTACAAAAGTATCTTGAACTCAGTGGAGTTTATGTTGGCAAATAAAGTTTATATTTATATTTTTATTTTTTAATTCTATATTTCCTCAAACTTTTTGAAGTCCCGTGCATTAAACAAACCTCAGCTTGTACATTCCCAGCCTCACTGAGGAGCTGAGTTGGACAAAGAGGCATCGAAAGCAGGAGGCTATCCTTTAACAACTGAGAAGGAGCTAGATGAAAGTTCTAGATGTCTTTCATCTCATTTGTAAATCCCTATAAGTGGAAGAAAGCAGGAGAGCAATTAAATTTCACATCAGTAGGAATCATTCAACTTGCTGTTACCCCTTCACACTCAGGGCAGAAGCAAGTATGTATCTCTATCTATCTACTTATCTATCTCTCTCTCTCTCTCTCTCTCTCTCTATATATATATATATATATACACATACACACAAATGCATAAAATATAAAATTGAGATCTTAATTTTCCATTGCTTCTGTTGCTTTAATAAATTGCTTTTATAGACAAGCAACAACTACAAATTTGTTATATATAACCATTTATTCAAATATTTTCAAAAATGTTTTTATCATGTTTGTTTTCTGGTTTTTATCCTAAATTCCAATGGTTTGGTTTAAAATCTTTTCCCACTTGAACAGAACTCACTAATGAACTCTGGCAGCAGGAAATTTGACTTACCTTGGTTCTGAGGATACCTTTCTAGCAGGTGCAGTCATTCAGACTGAGACTATCATAATCCAATCACAACAGGACCCAGTAATTTTATTCACCTAATTCACTGAAGTTTCTTAATGTTATGTGAAAATTAAGATTTGTTTCAAGGAATATGTTTTATCTCTCAAGGATGTTAGGTATTATTGCGATAATGTATAAAATAAGAAAATAATTTATGGTGCTTTTAGGATATACTATCTATCATCACGAAGCCCTGATATCCCAACATACGACATAAAATTTTGTTGTCAAAATCTCTAAATAATGGCATCCACTATTGGGAAGAATAGATAACTTTAAACATTTATTTTCCAAATTTTAATACAAAATAAATTTTATGTGAGAATTTTTATTTCTATCTTCTTTCCTTCTCTTTTTCTCCTTTCCTGGTAGAGGAGAAAGGACCAACTTGAATCATTATCTCTGCCTTGAACTGCTACATCCATATATCACTCAGTCCTTTTCAAGCAATGAAAGGCATTTTATATTATCTTTTTGTATTTACTTTTCTTTTGAGGTCAGCATAAATTTCCCTTTGAAGTCTATAGAAATCAAACCTCATCATTGGCCCCCTGTGAACCCAGTTACAAGTACATTTCAGGGGGCTCCAAATTTATGTCACAGGTCTTCTCCCTTCTTACTTCATCCTAAATAAAAAACAATACCATCATTTTAATAGACCCTTTACTTTGTGTCTAACGGCTCTTCTTACTCAGAGAAACAACAAGAATATAATTCACTTAATAAATAAATAAACAGCTAACAGAGGTCTAGATCTCACTTTTATGATAGTGAAAAATAATTTAAGCATCTATAAAACACACGTGCATGTTGTCAGTCAATTTCAGCACAATTCAGCATGGGGCTGCCTGTAATTCTCCAGCCTCTCCTTTTGTTCCTCCAAAGTAGCTTTTTTCAGTCTTTTTCCTGAGGATATTGGAGTTGGTTGTTAGAAAGGTCTGCAGGAAGTTAGATAGGCTTTCATTCCAAACACACTATGGCAGATGAATAATGGCTGTTACATAAGAAAATGGCTCCAGCGAAGGGCTTTGTGCATCGAGAGAGCCAGCTACGAAGTGGCTGGTCCCCAAGTCCACTGAACTTGTAGGCTGTTGATGGTTCCACTGTCTGCTTCAAACTGTCCCCCAGCACCCCACATCCCGCCACACATACACACACACACACACACACACACACACACACAGTGCATGCGCATAGCCTGCCATTAGCTGCAGGATCTGGACACTGGGTGCTCCCCTGCTTGGATGAAGGGTTCTGCTGAGGGAGCAAACCCTTTACCCTTTCTACAAAGAGGACACCCATATCCTGAGTCCTTATTTTTCACTAAGCCTCCTTAGGCTACTGAACATATATTAATTATCTACTCACATATTTTCTGTGGGTATTAGATGGGGGAAGCCTAATTCTCAGAATGTTCAAATAACTTGCCAAAAAACATACCACAGTAAAGAGCAGAGACAAAATTTGAACCTATGTCTTTTGATACCAAATCTAGGCTCTTTCTGCTATAACAGATTTCTTTAGGACAATAAAAATAGCCTAACAAGAAAAACATTATTTTTAAAGATATGTTCTACAAATACTACTTTCTTCTATAATAGATTATAAAAGATTATCTAAATCTGTTTTCGGTTGACTTAATTTTTTAAAAAAATCTGAGGTACTCTTTGAGCACTCAAGGGCACATGTTTAAAAATAATTCCTTTGGGAACAAGAAATGCCATATGCTATTAAAAGCTTTTAATTATAAGGACACACTTAGTAAAATATATGCTCCATGGTAGCAGTGATTTTGTTTTGTTCACCAAAATAATCCCAACACTTAGAAGGGTGCCAGTACATAGCAACTGGACAATGAATATTTATTGAATAAATAAACAGCTAACAGAGATCTAGATCTCAAAGAATAGCATCAATTTTGTTAAGTGTTGGTGAGAGGGCACCAATTGTTTCTACTTCTCAGTCTTGACAATGTTACGTGTAAGTATGCCCTTCAGTGATGATGAGGAGAAACTCATTACAGAATCTAGGGCAGAACACAGAACAAAACAGAAAGGAGGGAGAGGGGAGGATACTCTAGAATCAGTGTCAGTCTGCATGAGGCCCTGGGCTGGAGAAGCTATCAGGGCAAGTGGAAGGCCTGGGTCTGGAATAGAAATCTCAGTGAAAAATCAGCCCTTGGCAGAACCCATGACCAATGCTCTTCGGGGGATCCCTCTAATGGGTGCAGAATCGCAAGGGCAGGCGTGTCCTCTGCTCATGGTGTGTGCCATTAGTACAATAGGAGCAGGTCACTTCTGGGGCCCAGCGATCAAAGTGGAAACTACCAAATAAGGTAATTAATTGAAAGTGTAACCTTTAGATTGCAGCACAGTAGGCTAAAGGGACCCTACATTGTCATGCAAGACACACATTGCATAACTACTGATGAATAATAGTCCAGAGCACATTAAAATCCTTCATCATAGTCTTATTCTGCAATAGATAACATAAGGATGGGTAGTCAAATCGGTTAGTAGAACTCATTACAGGGATGCTAAATTATGCATTGAAGAACTATTACAGAATGCAGAGAGCATTCAGTTGCCTGATGTAACCTGAATTCTGTCTAGGCCCATGCTGATAGGTATTCCTTTTATGTAGTATGTATTTGTAGGTATTATGCTGATAGGTAAGGGTATTCCTTTTCTTGATGTTGCATGAACATTTAAAGGTATTGGTCAAAGGTCAAAGTGCTTATCTAATTAATGAGTTTTCTTTCTTTTTTCTCTTCTACCTCCTCATTATTAATATCATTATAAAAGTAATCTATGCATATTGTAAGAGATTAAAATAGTACTAGAGGACATAAAATGAAAAATGAGATTCACCTCCCCCAGCTCTTACTTCCAACAGGATTTCACTGTTATCAGTTTCTTTTCTATTTCTGTAATTATAAAATGTGAGGAAAAAGTCTAAAAAAATATTCCTTCATTTAGCATGTTCTTCGGCGAGATAAAGGAAGATATGATATCCAGTGAAAGGGAACAGAACGCTAAATAAAAAAGAAAAATCAGAAAGCAGTATAGAGTCTTTGAAATTTAAAAATATGACAGCAGAAATTAAAAAAAAAAAAAACTTATTCAAAGACCAGAGAAGAAAATTCAAGAATAATCCCAGAAAATAAAACCAGAAGAAAAAGACAAAAATGTTTCTTTAAAAGACATGAAAATTAGTGGATCATACCAGGAAGGTCAATATATAAACAATAGTAGTTTCCAAAAAGAAAGAACAACAACAACAATAAAACAATAGGAATAAAATTTTTAAAGAAATAATCAATCAATTAATTCAATAAATTTATACTGAGACTTTACCATGTTCCAGACACTATGTCTAGGTGTTTGGAATACATCAGCAAACAAAACTGATAAAAATGACTGCTCTTTCTGGAATTTACATTCTGGTAGAGGTAGACAAGCAAACACAAGCAATAGGTCATTTACACAATATGGTGCAACGTGACAAGTGCTATCAGAAACAAACAAGCAAAAGCAGGGAAGGGGGATCCAGAGAAGGTATGGGAACTGGTTGCTAATTTAGACAGAATAATTATGGTGATTAGCACAGACCTCATTTATAAAAGGTAAGATTTTAACCAGGAGGATACCTGGGGAAAGATTCTTCCAGAGGAAGCAGGAAAGGACAAAAGTCCTAAAATATGAGGATACCTGCATCTGGCTACAATGGAATGAGCAGATTGCATAGGGCCTTGTAGACCATTGCAAGGGCTTTAGGTTTTACTGGGATCTGATGGGGAGATCTGGTAACAAGAGATACACAATCTGCTTTACATTTTAAAGGGATCACACTGGCTTTGTATTGAGAACAGACTGGATTTTGGTCTGTTATTGTGTGGTTCTATGTGTTATTTTTACCCCCCTTGTATTTTTCTGGAGGAGGGTGGCATAAATATTATCCTAAGAAAAAAATATCTGGAAGCCTTTCTTCTTTTTATATTCTATGAAACAGCTTAAACAAAATCTGATTTAAATATTACTTGAAATATCAATAGAATTGAACCTGTGAAACTATCGGGACTTGGCATTTTTTTGGCCCAGGGGCATGTTATAGAATACTTTCACAACTATTTAACTTTAACCTATGGCTGCTGGTCTACTTAAGGTTTTCTGTCTTGAGTAAATTTGTAATAATTCATATTCTCCATTTCAACCAGACTTTCAAATTTTTTTGTATAATTGAGCAAACTCTTCCTTTATGATTTTCTTAATGTCTTCTGATTTTTGGCTAATTCCTTGTTCTTATATCCAATTTGGGTTGTGTTTGTTTTTCATTTTTCCCTGTTTTGTGTTAGTATTTTATATATGTAACTGATGTGTTCAAAGAAACAATTTTTGAATACATGTATTTGGCATGTTTTCTATTTCCTAATGCATTGAGTTGTATGTTTGTCTTTGTTTCTTCCTTATTTTACAGTTTTATTTGGTCTCATCACATGATGGTTAAAGGCACAGACTTTTAAGTTGCATGATCTGGAGTCTAATATTGTTTTTTCCAGTAGTAATCATAATCTTCAAATATGTAAATAAATACTTACCTTAAATGTTCTGCTAGCCAAATTACTTGATCCTTTGACATATATTCCTGTAATTTCTTTTTTTTAATCTTTCTTTTCTTCTTTTTTAATGTTTTTGTTTCTGTTATTGTGATGCATTTATTCATACATGCCCTCTTGAAATTTTTCTACTGATGTCTACTGAAAATGGCATTTGTCAACACAATTTTGACAATGTCTGGGAACTGAGGTAGGGAATCTAACAATCTCACCTTTCAGCATTCAGCAATTACCCCCCTGAGTAAAAAAAATCACAAAAATTCATGTCTCACAATAAAATTCTGTAGCTCATAAACCTTTATTTTGGTGAATTACTGTTTGTTTATTTTTGCTCAGTGGACTCTACTCAGTAGCTACAGAGCTATTTTCAGTTTTCCTATCTTCTTCACTGTACCCCATATCTAGGCTGCTCTTGCTAGGAGCTTTTAGAGAAACTGATAATCTGTTTGAAACCTTCATATTAGCATTTTTCATTGAAATTATTTAGCTTTATCATACTTGCACATTTTATCTCTGTTTTCCTTAGTATTATTGTAGATGTTTATTTTATCTCTTTTTAAAAAGTTTCTTTGGTACATTTTGAGGTTCAAGGTGCATATTAGGGATGGTGGTAGAGAAACCGTGCCTGTCTAATCTGTTTCTTATTGAAAGTATCAAAGAAAAGGCACTCGAACAAAACAGTGGTGGAGATATGCAAAGCCTAGATTCTTACAACTGAGGAACTAATAGGGTAGATCGATGGTGTATTATTAAACTGTTAATACAGATCCGTACATTAAAGGGGGCTCCACTGGAATCATCTGGGGAGATTTTTGAATACTGGTTCTCAGATGCCACCCAAGGAAATGGCATGGACCTGGGCATAGAAATTGTTAGAAGCTCTTCAGGTGATTCTAAAGAATAGTCAAGGTAGAATACTGCCTTAAAGGAGGACCAGCTCATTTGGGCTATCTTTAATCTTTCACAAGTGGTAACTAGAGGTAAAAGATTACTTAAGTAGTTGGTTTTATTTTTCCACGCTAGGTGATTTTTCATCATTTCTACCCAATGGGACAGTGAGGAAGTACCATCACTCACAATTTTTCCTTTGAGATTTTTTTCATCTGTTTTTTTTCTTGTAAAAATCTGACCACTTTGTGTCTTTTATAACACAGTATTTCTATTCATTAAACTACAGAATATCTTATAATAGGGAGCAATGTTGTCATATGAACTAAAGCATTAGCCAGTCTCCTCTTAGACCCTCCCTATTTCCTGTCTAAGCCAAGAATGATTGTGCTCAACTTTCTTTCATCAGTGAGGAAAAAATTCCTTCCTGCATGAGCTCAGATCTAGCATTAGTTGTCTGTATTAGTGGTTCAAAATTTTCTTACAGTCATCCAAACTTCAACCAGTGGCTTCTCTCAAAATCCATTCCGTCATAAAAGCCAATTTAGGCACCCTAACTTAGGCACACTGTCCAGGCCAATGTCCTTGGCCTTATCTCATCTCTGGACTGTACAATCTGGTGATTTTATGAAGCTCTTTTAAGTAGAAGCCACGCTAGACAGAATACTGTTTTCTCTTGTCCTGTTTTCTCTTCATTCTTCATTTATCTCACATACGCTAATGCCGTCCACATTTCTTTCCGTTTCCGGATACACACACCTGTGTCTTCCCGGGTTTCTTCCTGAGTCACACACCCTGAAGCTCATAGCCACCACGTGTGCATTTTTCTGCTTCGCCTCCAGACTTTGCTAGCAGAGCTAGAAACCACACCCGTGAAACAAAAAGATAAAGCGCATTTGTGAAGGTGATTTGTACATTTAGTCTTATTTCTTTATGGCCACACCTTTTAAATCTTAAAACTTCATCTCCAGGAAGACTCCCTGTGTCATTTTTTATTAGTCAATGAAAATTATATAACCTGCTGTGTTTCCATTGTTCCCCTGGGTGCCAAGAAGCTTAGAGCTAATTTAATGCTCAACCATAATTAACATCTAACCAAGGAGGTTGCTATATTTGCTTCCTCTTCTTTCTATAATTCCTTTCAGTTTTTAATTTGAAGTTTTATTTTTAGGCTTATTGTAAATCACTGCCAATCCAATTGGAAGTTTGCAGGTTATAATTATGAATAGAGTTTTAAAATATGGATTTGAGGAAGGGGCATTTTCCATGTAAGTGTGTTTCTGAGGCTTCAGTTTGGGGTCTGGTGATAAGTACCCCCAGATCTACAGGAAGTCTGAAATGTGGCAATTTTGTTGTTCCCTCTGGATGATTAAAACTCTCCATTAGCATATCTTATGTCTTTCATTAATCCATCAGAATCTGATCAAACATTTGAGTCTTCCTTCTTAGTCAAGTATGGGCCATAGGAGTGAAGAAGTGGTATTGAGGAAATAACACATTTGAGCCTCTATTACATGTGAGCTGTTGCTTATACAGTACATCTCATTTTCCATACACCTTAAGAATTGGGCACAGACACCCTGATGAAGTCAAGGCTCACAGAGGCTGTTAACCTACAGGCCTCAGTCTCATAGTAGCTAGTAAGGGGGAAAAAGAAAAGAAAGGTGAATTCAGGTTGCCCTAAACAAGGCCCAGATTCTATCCACTTCACAGCATCTTGTCACAATTTTCTCACCTATGAATATATATCTTATTACATATTTTATGTATTAGACAATTAACTAGGTTCTACTTTGTGGCTGCTTTTGTATTTTCTTTAACTTTTCAAGAATGCACACCTGTTATTCTCTGGTAGATTATACGTGTGTCAAGAATGGAATTCTTATTATTATACTTTTCTATATCTTTCATAGTCCATATGTATTTCTGGTCAAAAGGTGGGTGATCCATTTACAGTTATGGAAAGAATGAATTTTTTAAAATGTTATTGAGTGTGTGACTTCATGTCCAAAATTGGTAGTCTTCCTAGGCTGTTTCTGCTCAGAGAGTGTAACACTTGCATTCATCCCTCACATACCTCCAAGTTATTATGCTGGCTGCAAAGCCGTGTTCCTTTAGCTTTAATTCCTTTCAATACGATCAAAACATCGGGATGTATAAAAGTATTCATCTGAGCTATCGTTCTCATCAACAGATTCTGAGGCTGTGGATTATAATAAACATTTGACATAAATCATATTAATAGAGACTTTCCTGGAGCTTATTTAGAAAGATCCTGTTTTACTGCCGTACCCCCTAGAGCCTGGGTAACAGAAAAGGACTGGATTCTATGCCTCCATGGATCAATCTAGAGCCTGTCATCTGCCTGATCTCCTAGCCTGCTGCCTTTCTAAACCCCAGAGAAATCTTCACGTTCTGCGAGAGCCAGGAGTGGAAATGAATCATGCTCCAGAAGAAATGACAGAGGAAGTAGGAACTCTCATTTTATTACATATGTCTTTTTATAGCAGTCGGCAGGATGCTGTCTTTAACCGAGAACATAGCCCATCCCGGACACAACCGACAAAGAGCGGGGAACAAGATCAAACAGCATCTTACAATTCAGTGTCACTGACTCGGCACATTTTGTTTTCATGACAGAGCATCTACACCTTGATGAATGTTTCCTTTAGTGTCTTTGCATCTTCCCAGCAACCCTGTTTTATTACTGAGAGGTGGGAGGCAATCTTTTCTCTGGCAAATCTGAAGCTGAATTATCACAAGACAACAGCTTTTCATCAGTATCTGGAGAAGTAAACAACCACTCCCTGCAGTTGGCCTTTGCTGTTTTCTGACAATGCAAGGAATTTATGGCTGCTCAAATGCAAGAGAGTTTGCAAGTTGCTTTCTTTTCAGCAAGAAGGGAACAGCTAATCCATACGGCATTCTTGTACTGATTAATCAGTCTGAGATGGACTCAGCACTGGGTGAGAAATTGAGTTTATATATAAGGACATTTCTATGACAGAAGAGAGGAACATCTGCAGGAAAAAAACCTAGGTGTTAGTTGGCCTTATTTAATTTCCTAGTTTTCCGTCAAATCCTTATGAGTAAGGTTGGTGTCATCTAATTGAATAGCTCTCAAAAAACTTCAGTTTTCTTTTCTTTTTTCATACCAAAGATAGATAGCTGCTCCTATTTGGCTTGAGATGTCACACAGATACTAGAAATAGGGATGTTTCTATAGTATATGTTTTTATAACTTAGCTGAGTGTTCAAACAGACCTGATCACATCACGCCAATTCAGCCCTTTCTGTATATAGGACACACACACCAGGGTATCACTTAGGCCCTGCCTTTTCAGAGTTTATAACCCATAATGACTGTATTAGTTCCTATGGCTGCCATAACAAAATACTACAAACTCAGTGGCTTAAAACAACAGCAATTTATCCTCTTACAGTTCTGGAGGTCAAAAGTCCAAAATCAAAGTGTTGACAAAGATTGTAGGGGCAAGTCTGTTCCTTGCCTCTTCTGACTTCTGGTGTCTGCTGGCATCCCTGGCCTGGGGGCTGCATCACTGCCATCTTTGCCTTCATAGTCACATTGCCTCCTCTTCTTCTCTGTGTGTCTCTCAGTGGCACACTGTCATAGGACAATAGAAGGCGATTTCATCTTGAGATCCTTAGCTTAATTACATCTGCAAAGACTTTTATTTTTTCACCCCAAATAAATTCACAGTCACAGGTTCTGGGGATTAAGATGTGGACATATCTTTTGGGGTGGGACATTATTCAATCCATCATAAAAACTAATGTGTCAACAAGATCGACTGAAATGTGACTTCAAGTGTTTCCCTAATTGATAACTTCTCTGCTTATTGCTTTGAGTGAGAACTGAATTGCAGATCAAAGTTGTGCGAGCAAGGGACAAAGTGTAGGGAATGAGCTAGCTTGAGGATATGCCAGGAGGACATTTTACAAGGAAGAATAATATATGAAGAGTGGGGAAAATTTTAGGTAATTACTTCCCATCATTTGTCTGTGGGAGGAGGAAAGTCTATTAGCATCACAAGGAGATGGAAATGGGGGGAGACAAAGGAGTGGCTGTTTCAGGACTGGGTCATTCCATTTACAAAGGCATTGTAAATGACTTTTTCTAGCTCTTGGAGTTGAAAGCCTTTGATGATTAGAAACAAGTCACCCTTTTCCAATTTTCATATTTTCTGAAGGAAACTCTTTTTAAATGACTTTCAAGCTAGTTAAAATGTGCTTATAAAATGTGGCAAAGCTTTAGGTATTTAGTCTCTGAGATGGCACCGGGCCCCAGTACCACCCACCCCAGCATTCCTCCAGCATCTGCTCAGCTGACAGGTGAGAGGTAAGATGTGGAAAAGCAGAGTGAGATGCCAAGGAAATGGTGGAAACTCTTTTCCTAAGGGAATTAGACTCTGCCTTACATCATACCTCCCTGAAGTTTCTTCCAGGCCTTTGCCTGCAGAATACAGTTTCCTTCTGTTCTGCATATGTTGCTTACTGAATGCTTGGATTCAACTTGAGACACACTCTGTGGGGAGCTGCTTTGAAAGTCTCTAATCTTCATGGTGCTCAAACCTGCCTCATAGCCTCCTTTTGGATTTATTAGATTATGTGTTTATCATTTGTCCCGGACCCTACAAGGAGGGTACCCCACCTGTATTGCTCACAACTGAGTTCCCCAGCACCCAGCACAGAGCCTGACACTCAAATATGCATTTGATAAAAATGACAATCCCAGGTGTCTTAGGCAACAATGTACGAGGATGCATATTCAGCCGCCCTTCAGATGTTGTTGCTTAAAATTAAAAGCCAATATAAGAGGAATAAATTAAATTTGTAAAGGGTACTTTAAAAACAGTTTGAATATATATTCTCTTTGGAATGCTCTTCACCTATAAATATCTTCTACACAAAAGAGAGGAAGAGATAGGGAAAGATGTCTTCCTTCCACCATTGTTGCTACGAATCTTCTTTTTTGTTGTTCTTGTTGCCTCTGCTGGTTTTGAATACCAGTGCTAGATAATCAAATTGTTAACAACCAGGAGGAGGAAGTGGGTTGTGGTGGCAGTTCTTCCTTTCCCACAGGTAATGACAGTGCCCGGGGCTTATAGGAGGGTAGAACACCGGCTGGAGACATGAATCAGAAATGAGTGGATAGTCTGCTTCTTCAGGGTGTCTCATAATGTGATGTTTCTTTCAATAATGGAAAAAAAAATTAGACTCGTTGAAAGGGATTTGGTTTTGTTAAAATAAACATCAAACTGCTATTCAATTATCCAATTGGCAGGATCCCATATCCCATGACACAGTCCATATTAAAATACTTTTAGGTACTGCAAACATATTTAATGGTATGGCCAAAGTCCAAGTGCCTCTGCAGAGCCAGGTCTCCCTGGTGCAAGCAGATAACTCATGTGCCAACTCGGGGATCATGCCAAATACCATTCAATATTAAACTGTTATACCAGGGCAAAGATATCCAGATGTCTGTCCCTGCAGCTGACATTCCACCAAATCCTCTTGGTTCCAGCCAGCCAATCATGGTGCACATGTTACCCAAACTTTTCTCTAGTTACTGGAGGTGTGGTTTGGGTTGGCCTGTAGTTGGGTTTCTAGCATAACTGCTGTGTGAATTTAGACAAAACACCTCAGATTCTGTTTTCAGGGAGTCTCTGCGTGGCATGAAGGCCATGTGGTTCCTTTGAAAATACAAGAGGGAGGGTCATCAGTGTCTGTGCCTGGGAGGATGTATGGTCGAATTGGGACTGGGGGCTGGGAGGTGGGATACAGGGTTGAGGTGGGGCTGAGAAATGGAGAGAAGGCACAACAATTTCTCAGATGCAGAGGAACTATGAGGCCACTAAGGGAACTCATAATAAGGAAGGTGAGGCAGCAGCCAGCTGGACCTCATGGTAGAGTCTGCAGGACCCACAGAGCCTGGCCCACATGAGCACACAGAGGAGAAAATGGTTCTGGAGAAGGAAAGCCCTAATAAACTCTGTGAAATATTGAGGCAAGCAGAACTGAACTCAGGAGTAGAAGAATGATTTCCTGAACCATTTCACAGGAGAAACAGGGATATAAGTAGTTTGAGACAGAGCCAAGTCATTGGTGGAGAAGGAGCACCCGTCAGTGGTTCACTGTAGAGACCGAGGGGGTGGGGGGAGAAGATGTGGGGAAGCTGAGGTGAGTAACATGTGTGATCCAAGGCCCACCCGGTTAGCATTGTGGGTCCTCCCTGGGGCCCCCAATACTTGTAGAAAGGGGATAATATTCTGCCATAATTTAAGTGAAGACACATCAGTTAGCAAAAACTGCTTGTGTAGATTAACTTGACCTCATACGTACCCATAATGCGGTTACCTTCAGATGGCTTGTTAAATTAATTTAGTGGACATTTTAAAATAATGTCCCTAACTTTGAACAAATATATACACACACACACATACTCTCTCTCTTTCTCTCTCTCATATATATATATATATATATATATATATGTATGTATAAAACATTCTTAATGGAAATTGGACTGGAAACAAATGCATAAACAAAACAAAACTCAACCTGAAGAGTGTAAGACAATCAAGTTATCTGAAAAACTATGACATAC
>CAUYSK010017157.1:0-15974 GCA_963575035.1 Avahi laniger | reverse complement strand
AGGAAAGTCTAATCTGAATTGCTTAAAAAAAAAAGGGGGGGGGCCGGGCACGGTGGCTCACGCCTGTAATCTTAGCACTCTGGGAGGCCGAGGTGGGCGGATCATTTGAGTTCAGGAGTTCCAGACCAGCCTGAGCAACAGCGAGACCCCATCTCTACCAAAAATAGAAAGAAATTAATTGGACAGCTAAAAATATATAGAAAAAATTAGCCAGGCATGGTGGCGCATGCCTGTATTCCCAGCTATGCAGAAGGCTGAGACAGAAGGATCGCTTGAGCCCAGGAGTGTGAGGTTGCTGTGAGCTAGGCTGACGCCACGGCACTCACTCTAACCAGGGCAACAAAGTGAGACTCTGTCTCAAAAAAAGAAAGGAAAACCTACAGAAATACTAATAAAAATGGTAAGAAACCATTATTATCAACTTTAAGAACAGCAACTATTTAATCCTGATATTTAAAATTTTTAATATATGGCATTAGAAATATCAGAGATCTGGTATGTGGTTTTTTACCTAATCTTTTCTATTTTTCTTTTAAAGGGATATTTATACAAGATGTGCATTTGAGAGGGATAAAAATTAAATGGTCACATTAAATAATATATTACTAAAAAGAACAAAGAAACTTTTAGGGACCTCAGCAAGTCTTTTCTATTTTTTCATCTGTAAAATGAATCTATAAGTACACACAACTGTGTATTACTGGGTTTTGATGTAAAACATGTTTCTTACTGTGTCAAAGTGGTTTAAAAGTCACAATAGCTATCTAATGTCCTTTCTACTCTATTGTCAATCTTTGCATTTGCTAATTAATTATTCTATGTACTTTACTAATTGAAATCTAAGCTTTTAATTTAATCTGGCCTGCAAATGAACCCAAAATTTACAGGAAGAATCAAAGATGTCCTAAAATTGTTGAATTATAAGGTTCCAGTAGAAATTTGTTCAAGTTCTATAAATTTTTTTTTTAAGGACCCATTATGTACATTTCAGGAATTACTGATTTAATTAGAAGGATAATTGGGGAACAAAAACAAAATATACATAAGTAAAGTCTTCTATGTATTATATATATGTTAAAACCACATATTCTGGAGCAAGACTGCCTGGGTTTGAATTCCAGTCTTGCTACTTACCAGCTGTAAAACTTTAACTTAGTTTTTCTGTGTTGCAGTTTCCTCAACTATAAACTGAGGATAATAATAATGCCTACCATTAGGGGTTGTTTTGAGGATTAAGTGAACTATTTACATGCAAGGCAGAAGAGTGTCCGGTACAAAGTCAGTACTTCTAAGTATTGTCTATTATTACTGTTGTCTTTTCTATTAGTTCTCTTGCAAGTTATTTTAAAATTCCCAAAATGCAAAATTATATGAATCTAAGAATATTTACCTATATTCAACTAACATTTTGAAAACCAATATGAAGGAATTAAATACAGTATTTAAATGTAGATGTTCTATTAAGAGTGTAAAAATCACCATTCGTTCTAACACTTTCCCAAAGATGTAGACTAAATTCTTACTTAGCTAGGTAAAGAACTCTCAATATCTGAAACCAGAATCTTTAGTGCTTGTGATAATTATTAGATGGAGGGAAGGGAAGATAAGGAAGAGAGATACCCTTAAAAACAACCTGACTGTATCTGGTAAGTACAGATACTCAGAACACTGATCACTAAATGGCTGTTTTGTTTTTTTCTACACACAAGGATGTATCACCGGGAGTTATAAGACTCACAGGTTGCAGCTTTCCTACGGTAACTGAATAGGTATCCCCTAGCTAGGTGAACATTGCCCACACCACCCTTAGCTAGCACCTCAGAATCACCTGGGTCAGAAAGCAGCTTTCCCGTCTCCTCATATAGCCTCACCCCCAAAAGGTATATGCTCTACCTGATGGTGGGCGAGGTGGCCTTTATGCATGCAGGGCTGAGAATCACTGGTTTAGAGAACCCTATTTATCTGGGTCCCACATGAAGTTTTTAGCTAATTTCAGGGTGCACCAAGATGCTAATCTCCTCACATGGGCTCCAGGATCCACCATCCACCATCTCAAAAGACATCCAAAGGCTGCCTTCAATTAAGCATATCAGAAGCTTGGAACCAATCTATTCTCCTCCAAGGCAGCCAGGTTGCCTTGGTGCCTATAACAATCTTCCATGGGGCTCGATTCTGCACTAATGGGGCAGAGGTGGTATAGGGTCATTGAGGCTCAGAGGGAGAAATTTTGCCTCAAGGAGAGTTTCTGGAGCCTCAGAAGGTAAAGGTTTGACTTAATAAAATGTTCTGTAACATACCTGCATCAGATCTTGTTTCTCTTTTTCTCCGGAGCTAATAGCCTTTCTGATGGATTTCAGTTCAGTTAGAATGGCTTTGGCTTCACTAAGTTCATACCCACTCTGGCCTCCAGACATTTTTTTATCAATTCTGTCAAAAGAGAGGAAAAAAAAAAAGAAAAGAAACAATCAAAGAGTGACAGAGCACAAGTTAAACAGACAGTAGGAACTGGTTTTTGGATGGCCTTAGTTGGCTGATTATTTTACTACTTGACTCCCACACCAGCAATTACCTTTTCAGGCTGATTGTTTCTCCTCCTTTCTCTTTTAATCACATCCAGCTAAGACTTCTCCCACCCCCCACTTCATACACAGTCCATTTCCGATCACTTCTAGGCTCAAATAAAAATATGTCTTTTTGTCTTCAGTTTGGGTGATCCCACTGCGGGCTGAGCCCAGACCTCATGGAGTGCTGATCCAGATCTCCACCCTGAGAAAGGTGAAGGACATGGGCAAGTGCTTTAGGCGAACAGAAATGCCAGTAAACTGCCAGCTAATTTTACATGTTTTGCTGTAACGTCTGTGTAAAATCTAGCACAGGGCCTGCAGCCAATAGGCTTTTAATAAATGGTTAATGAATGAATCATTATTTATACTAGTGAGTATCCTCAGTATTTGGATTGTGTGGTTACTTATTTCTTTTTAAATATATAGAAAGTATATTTTCTATTTTTATGAAAGTTGTGAGTGGAGATAAAACTGCTTGCTTTGCTGAATGAATACAAATTCAGGAACAAGGCAGAAGGGCAGATGTGTTCATTTTTTCAACTCATATTAAATAAAGAACTCTTCGATGAGCTAATTTATTATCCCCGCAGACCTGCTTACCAAATGTCCTTACAGTACACATCATCACCCTAGGATGGAGGATTTCCTGTAATCTCATTCTTTGTGTTTAAAGGGCCCATACCAAACAATCCAATTCTTTTTAAAATACAGTTTAACATTCTTTTCATGACCACACCCCTGGTTCTCCCTGCCTCCCTATGCGATCCAGCATTTGTCAGCAACTCTATACACGTTCTTAGACATATTTTTAATCCCTCCAGAGAAATGACACCTACAAAATGAGAGAAAACATTTTGAGCTCATTTGGTTTAAACTATTTAATAATTAATATTTATTTTCAATGTGAAAGGTAAAATCTGAAAAAATAAAACAATGCCATCTTCATCAGTCTTGCAAAGTTTACTCAAACAAGTAAGCGCGGTTTGTAGATAACACATTTCCCCAAGTACTATTTTAGTAAATATTTTATGCTGCTGAACAGGCAATTAAAGCCTTAAAGAATCAAGAAAATAAACTTTATCATAAGGTCATCTGATAATAAAATACAACCAATCAAATCACGAAATTACACATGTGCGCACGCACACACACAGGGTCTAGGATGGGTGGCGACCCTAGAGATTCCCTAGTCAAACCTCTTCCAAACAAAGAAACTGAGACCAGAAAGTATATGCAAATTTAGGCCCTAACTTGCATAGATACTTCGCTAGTAGGGCAACTATCCTAAAATGACAGATTCGGGCTTGGAGCTCTTAAGACTGTCACACTTAGAATATCTGATGGGAACAGTGAAGTACTTTGAATATTGGTTAATTCCAAGTATTTGGGAAGGGATCTAACAGTGAAATTTCTGGCTCCCCTAAATATTATATCCACCAACTTAGCTGAGGTTAAAGGCTTATTAAATACAACAAGTGCTATTTCCAAATACAGCATTTTGGCTTTTTCAAGTGCGGTGCTTTTTAACTCACAACACAAAACTGATATTTCATGAAATAGCTAGTAATACAGGTATCTGAAACTGTGTCACAGTGAATTTATAAAACTCGAGTAATATAAACTTTACTATTTGAAAATAAAAGCAGGTAAGCTGTTTTCAGAAATAAACTTTTAACATTCAAAAATAAAAGCAGAACTAGTTCAGGATTGCTAATTTAAATTTCAGAGAGCTTTAAAAACAGATGAAAATGTCTTGGTTATCCCCTGCTCAACAGAATGCCGAATGAAGAGTGAGCTGCCTCGACTCAGCATTCACCATGGGACCCCTTTTGGTCTTTCTTTTTTCTGCCTCTTTTGAACCTCTCTACTTTATATCATATGTTGCTTTTTTCCTTTACTTTTAATGCTTTTCCTTTTTCTTCTCCAATTTTCATTTCCCACCTCTTCTCTCTTTTGACCCTAACTTATCTTAAAAATAAAATATAACAAGAGCATCATTTGCTGACTTTTAAAATGAAGTACTGTGTTTTTTGTTCCTAGTGAGAAGTACCAATTTTTTTCTTAAAAAATTTTTTAAAAGTTCTTGACTTACATGTGCCCTCTAATTAATTTTTGCTCTATATCTTAGTCTCCTTGGAAAGAAAAGATTTTCATTTGCACGCCTTCTCTGGAAGGCGTGTACCCCAGAGCCAAACTTTCAGAGTCTGCATATGCTCGTGGCTTGCTGGGTGTTTCATCACTTTCCATTTTCCAATTCTTAATACACACCGGAGGTAGCAAAACGGAAATATGCACCTTCCTGGTATCCATTTACACATAACTTAGCCTATTGTTTAGGCTAAAGTCAAATTTGGGACCATGAACCAAAATGAATAATGTAGAGAACAAAATTGTATTTGCTCACCCAGCATAAAACTATTGTAGATGACAGAGTGGCGAGTAAAAATGAAAGCCCGAGCTTAAATTACATTACCAGATTCAACAAAAATATTCCATTCTATTGTAAATAAAAGTTACAAAAGCCTACAATGGGATTCTATTTAAATCTTTTCTTGAAATGTATTTTCTGTCATAGCCACAAATAAAAGCCCCTTTATAGTATTCAGGAATGTGGTTTCTTAAAAAGTCTGGTCTCTGGGTTCAATCAATTATCATTCAGTGACACAGCAGTATGTTGGTTAACATTTGAATAAAAACAGCTTTATTTTGTCTATAGTTAAGCTCAACAGGAGAGGTCTCTGATGTTTGATACCATATCTCTCTGCTCTTGGTTCAAGGGATTAGAATCATTGCAAGAGAATGCCTGAATTTCTACAACAAATGTCTATTGTTTTCTTATGGAATGTTATTGACAGATTCTTAAACATGCCTTAGATTCCTATAAAAATTTCTTGCAAGCAAACTGCTTTGAAACAATACAGCACTGTTACATCAATATAACAAAAACAGCAAGTTTGGCTAACCTTTAATCCTGGGTGGTGATATGAGTTATAATTTCAAGTGCTTTAAAAGTGTTTAACATATGGCTAAACATTTTGTGGCACTCTTCAAAGTTTGTCTTTTCTCCCCATCCCCACCACAAAGCCCTGTTTTATGGTGACAAACAATTACTAAATAAAACATTTATGTCATTCTAGGTGTGCTTGGTTTTTGGGAGCTCCACACCAGCTGAGGTTCTCAGGACATGGCTGTGCTTGAGAAGCACGCAGGATCTCATAAAATATACCTGGCGGGGAGACCAGAAACAGGTATTTTTTAAGATCACCCCAGATTATTCTAATATGTGGTCAGGTTTGAGAACCACTAGATGGGAGCATCTGAAAGAACATTAGGGTCATAATCACATGAGGCAAGTAGGCAAAAAAAGAAGACTGAGCCATAACAGCAAACGTCTGAAATGACAGTCGTGTGCCTGACTGGTGGGCAAGAGCAGTGCTGGGTGTCCCAAGATACAACTTGTCACCCAAACACACAGAACCACCAGCTTACATCTGTCTGGCCAGTGACACGTGGGGTCTTCAGAGGGAGTAACGTCTTGCTGCTGGACTCTCCCAAGTGTCCCAACAGCAGAAGGCAGAAGAGGATTCCACAGGGAAAAGGAACAGAGCTGGGTACTTTCCACAGAGGTGGCTCCTGAGACCAGCTGGGCACTGCTGAGGTGCCACTGAGGGAAATGCCAGGAAGAACATGAAACCTGCCTGGACGTGGAACGCGAAACCGACCAGGGAAATCCCTAGAAATTCTGCACTGCAACTGGCGGCACCAGCCCTGCAGCAAGCAGGAGGGAAGTAAGAAGCAGCTGATGGCTTTCAGGGGGTACCACTTTGTGGTCATGTGGCTAAAAACCACGGGCTGCTTCTCTTCCCCGAGAGACCCTGTGAGGTTAGAAAGCCTCGGGTGTCTGTCACGGTAGGCTCGGCCTCATCAGCAGGGAGAACAGTGGCTTCCAGGGGCTGGGAATGGGGAGACTTCCAGATGCTGTGCCCTCCGTCATCTACGTTTTCATTTAATCTGGCCTAGCGTAAAGGCACGCCAACAGCCCACCCGGCTTCAGTGCTGAGCTGGAAAGGACAGGGAACACGGGAAGTGAGGAACGTGCCCCAGCTCCTCTGCTGACAGCCCTGACTTGCTCTTGCAGCCCTGAGGTCAGTCAGGGTTAGACTCTAGGTCATCCCTGGGGCTGACAGAGAGGCAGAGAGACGCCTCCAGACCTCGTCCGCAGGCTCCTCTGGGGTCTGGCACAGTCCAGCCAGGCCGGTCCAGCCTCGGGAGCAGAACGCAGACAGGCGCTTCTGTGCCTGCTCTCAGCTCCTTACCACAACCCTAGGGGAGGCTGGCAGGGGTCCAGGAGACAAAGTTTTTCTCTTTGGTTTCTTTGATCTCCAATGATTAATAAAAACTTCGGACATTTTCAAGTGTATAGATTTGTCCCGAGTTTTTGTCTGTTGGCTGATTGTATTTTGTTTTCTTGCTGCAGGGCTCTGAGCTTTTTACTTCATGTTTCTTTGAGAAGTCCCTTAAGTAATCTGTACTTCTATTTTCTTTGTATTAGTTAGGGAGCCTATTCTGAAGCCGATTTCAGTATTTTTATACTCACTGTTGCAACGTTTCGAAGCCTTGTTCTTTATAGAGCAGTTCTTGCTTCATCTGTGAGAGTTCTCTCTTCAGCTTTTTAACCTTTCATGAAAAATCAATGTAAATATTAATGTTTGTAAATACCTAGCAACATAGTGCATTGTTTTAAAAGATAATAAATTGGTAAACTATTAACACATAAATAAAGACATTAGTTTAAGTAACATTCACTTTACCAGTTTTTCCTTCACATAAATTCTTTGGAAGGCATATTAATTATGTTTAAATTATCAGTGATGTATATAACTACTATTTACCTTAATTATCTCATTCAGCAACATTCCCATGAGCTGGACATCATCATGGTCTCCATTTTGTGATGAACAGCCAATAAAGTGCGGAGTGAGAACCTCGAGCCACTGCATGTCTAACTCTAAAAGCTCACACTCGTGCCTTCATTCATGGCGCCACTGGCCACCCCTGTTTCTTGGATATGCCCAACTGATGCCTGCCTCAGTGTTTCTGCATAGGCTGTTCCCTCTGCCTGAATAGCTCTTCCCAGGTCTCCAGAGGTTGACTCCTCATCACTCTGATGTTAGCCAAACATTACCTTTTCAAGGAGGACTTCTCTCGCCACGTTATCCATGCTATGATTGTTTTATTTAGATCATAGCACTTTTCAAGAGCTGAAATGTCCCATGTACTTGGGTTTTTTGTTTTGTTTTTAAGAGACGGGGCCTTGCTCTGTCACCCAGGCTGGAGTGCAGTGGCCCGATCATAGCTCGGTGTAACCTTGAACGTCTGGGCTCAAGTGATCCTCCTGCCTCAGCCTCCCGAGTAGCTAGGACTGTAAGTGCATGCTACCACACCCTGTTAATTTTTTAATTTTTTGTAAAGAGACTGTTTTGCTATATTACTCAGGCTGGCCTCCAGCTTCTGGCCTCAACTGATCCTCCCACTGTGGCCTCCAAACTGCTGGGATTACAAGCATGGGCCACCTTGCCCAGCCTCCTGTGTACTTGTTTACTATCTGTCCTTCACGGGAAAGTAAGCTGCAGCCCACCAGCTATACCCCGAGCATCTAGAACGGTGCCATGCAAACAGTAAATGATAAATATTTGTTGTCTAATTGCTAAAAAACATTTTCTTCCTGTTGGCAAATATATTCTTTGGTAATAACAATGCTAAAATTTGACGGATCAGAAAAATAGCACATGCCTGATTTAGTCATGAACTCATAAAGGTCTTCGCATGACAGTTAGGAACTTATTTCCATGTGTTAAGTTATAGCCTTCAGTGTCAAACACATTCCGTTGTGCAGTAGTTTCATGTACTTTCAAACTTGTATTGCCTATTTATTTTACTCATTCCACAAATAGTTATTGACTCTCCATTACATGTCAGGTCCCGGGCCTGAAGTGTTAACAAAACAGGCATTATCCCTGCCCTCAGGGATCTTAACGGAGCACTGGAGAAGCCAGATAAGCGAAATAATCACCTGGCAAAATAAATCTTACCAATGACCAGAGATGCTATGAAAAAAAGGTCAGGATAATTTGAGACGTAAAAGGGGGACGGGACCTAATCGAGTCTGAGCAGCTGGATGAAGCCTGTCTGAGGAAATGACATCTTAGCAGACAGGGAGAGTAGTGGGGGTTCACTTGGTAGATGAGGGTTCTCCAAAGGTAAAGCTTGTGCAAAAACCCTCGCAGGGGAGGGAGACTCATCAAACCTGTGGAATTTAAAGAATGCGCCCTCCTGCTGCTGGATTCCCGGGGGAGGGGGGCATAAAGTGGGATTGGAGAAGGCCTGATTATAAAGAGTCTTGAAGCCATGTTGAGGATTTCTAAATCTTATCCCAGGAACAATGAGAATCAAGGAGGGATTTTCAAGTATGATCAGCCTTGTGATTCTAAATAATCACTGTGACAACTCTGTGGTGATAGAACAGAGACACCAGCCCACAGTGCAGGCACAGGGCAGGTGCGAGACAGCAGAGCCCAGAGGAGGAATACAATGCAGAGGTGGAGTCAGCAGGACTTGGCCACCGGCTCAATGAGAGCGTGGGGGAGAGATGTCATGAAGATCACATTCCGGATCTTGGCTTGCCAGCCCAGTAGGTAAAAGCGTTTTCCCGAAGAGGGGGACCAAATTTGGGGGTAAGGATCGAGGATTTTCTTTAAGACATTTATTTTTGGGATGTCCATGAGACTTCAAAGGCAATTGGAATATGTGGACTTGATGTTCAGAACAAGTGTCTGAACTAGAGATATAAAATTAGTAGTCACTGGCATAGAGAGACGGTATTTTAGATGCATCAGAATAACTGAGATCACCTACAGAGGGTGTGTAGTGATGAGAAGAGAGTTCAGGAGCAAGCCCTGGGCGTCTTCATTATTCAGAAGTCTACCAGAGGAAGAGGCAAAATATACCGTGAAGTAGTGGTAAGAGAAGTGGGAGGAACAAAAAGAGCTTTACAGAACATAAGAGAAAAAGTCGAGGGGGAGACTAGGCCCTTTGAGGAACAAAACGCTGAGGACAAGCTGTGTGATACTCAATGTTTGTATCCCTTGAGGCGTAGTACTTTGGACTAGGTAGACAGTCAATAGTTTATCTGTTGAGTTTACCTTAATGTAACAGTTTGTGCCCTAAGGCATTTATATTTTATTAGGGAATAGAAATATAAATAATTATATTCCAAGGCCCAATTCATAACTACAAAGAGAGGTGTAAACAATTCTGTCACAAGCCAAGGGAGGAGACGATTACTTATGGCATGAGGACGAGGGCTGACCTCGTGGAGGCGGCGTCTGAACTGGATTCTGAAGGTGCCGTAATTCTGACCAAGGGCAACGAGCTCATTCACAGTGTGTCATGAAAACAAAAACACTTCAGTTTTAATATTAGACTATTATTATGTCAAAAGAACCACCAGTAATCAAGAGCCCATTCCACAGGTACTTCTATTTTGGACAGCATTCTCAAGTGCTTTTTGCCAAAAAGGCAATAACACTTTTATCTTAAAAAAAAAAAAAAAAAAAAAGGAGTTAATAAAAAAAAAATCAATAACAACACAAATGGCTGGGCTGAAACCGGTCTTTACCTTTGAAAACACAGTTAATAAAAACAATGGTGATAATGAGCCCACTTAGAACTGAATTAAAATAATCAGTGTAACTCATTGGCATAAAATAGCATTCTACTTAAAATCATTTGAATTGTGATGATTGACCAATTTAAATTTTTAAAAATTATTTAAAACATTCTTTATCTTGAGGAGCTATGAGTACTCCCATGTTCACTGCAGCATGATTCATAATAGCTAAGCTGCAGAAATAATCTAAATGTTCAATGACAGATGAATGGTGAAGAAAATGTAGTACATACACATTATGTACTACTATGTATTATTCAGCCTTAAATATTATATTATTTATTTTATTTATATATTATTTACATATTTTTCAGCTGGAATATTATTCAGCCTTAAAAAAGAAGTAAATGCTGCAAAATGTGACACTGATGAACTGTGAGGACATCATGCTAAGTAAAGTAAGCCAGTCACGGAAGGACCAGAACAGCATGATTCCACTTAACATTAAGTATCTAAAATAGTCAAACTCATAGAAGCAGAAAATAGAATAATGGTTACCAGGGACTGGGGTGTGGAGGAAACAGGGAGTTGTTCAAGGGTATGTTGAGTTACGGAAGACGAAAGTTCAGAGATCTGCTGTGCAACAGTGTATCTGTAGTTAACAGTATTACACTGTATACAGAAAAATTTGTTAAGAAGGTAGATCTCAGGTTAAGTGTTCTCACCACAATAAAATAAAAATTGGAATTTAAAAAAATCTAAAATTAACTTTTGACAAACGGAGACTCTCCTCTGTTTAGGTGATGTGAGGTTTTATTGTATGTTGTGTGACAATCATATAGGAAGCTAACCTATGCATTCTTTTCTTCTACATTATTTAGTTTACCAGAAATCAGCTATAAGCTAGTTTTTATTTTGAGGAGGCTTCTTAGTGGATTACCTAAATGATTATTGGATCCCAAATGTCAATGCTGCATTTTATTATTAATTACTATGAAAAAGTTTGTTCACATTATACTGACATGTGAAAACAGATATTATTTCCAACCAGACATTATTTCTAATTG
This sequence comes from Avahi laniger, assembly GCA_963575035.1. Classification (NCBI taxonomy): domain Eukaryota; kingdom Metazoa; phylum Chordata; class Mammalia; order Primates; family Indriidae; genus Avahi; species Avahi laniger. Next base: position 4,674 of record CAUYSK010017157.1, on the reverse strand, counting down.
TTTTTGGTTTTATGAATATAGTCATAACTAGCAGTTCAACAACTTTTCTTCTCTGAAACTATTTGACATCATTTTGGCTATTGGAGGATCAGTATTTCTATTCTTCTGTTCTCCCACCCACCCTCAAATGTAGGACCTAGAATTTTTAAAGCAAATGTCCTTAGATTACAGCTAAAGGATTAAGCTAATGCTGACTTGCAAGGTTAGCATAATGTAGACTCTACTAAGAAGCAACAAGGAGAGGTAAATTCAGGAGCACCTTTTATGTATTCGAGGTATTGTGTTAAATATAAATGCCTATTTTCAATTCTCAAAACTACTCTATTAGATACAGTTTTAATTCTTATTTTATAGGTGAGGAATCTGAGACCTAAAGAGAAAAAGTAAGCAACCTGCTGGAGGTTACATTGCTACCAGGCAGCAGAGACTAGTCTAGAACCCAAGAGAATTTTTTAAAATAACAATTATAAAAGTTTAGTTATTCATGGCATCATGATACATGTAAAACCAAAGACACTTGAGAATTATAGCAAAACAACCTGAATAAAATCTATGACCCTTATTTTACCTTAGAAACTTCATTGTTTCCACATACCACCTGGATTGACGATATGAACAGCTCACAAGCCCTAGAGCCTGCGTCTTCTCTTAGTTACTGACCTTTCTGCAGCTGTAGCCGACCATCTACTTTTACAGAGCCATTTCTAATGAATCAAATCTCACAACCCAGAGTCATAAATTGGAGGCAAGAGACTCATGACTTTTGCACATTTCCTGCCTTCCATACTGACTACAAAAAGCAACTGACATTTTAACTTGATTTCGAAGTTATCTCTGAAAACCAGGAAGATACTGTGATTAAATGTGATAAGTATGACTAGAAATCACAGAGCTTCTTGCCACCTCTTCCAATCCCCGTGTAATAAGTTTTATTTTTAAAAAAGGAGAAAGAAGATCACAATGAAGGAAAAGTAAATTCTGGAAACCTGTAGACCTCAGAAGTATCACAAGACAGGCAGGTTTCAAAAGTGTGCCCTACAAGTGAACCTTGCAACGTTAAAGCTATAATGAGCAAAATGGTATTTTACTAATGATTACCTTCCCTTTTCACCATTTTCTCCATGGTCTTGAAGGGAGCTCCTTAAGCAAGCCAATAAAGGGCAACTGTCAGCTTGCTCCTTTGGAAATCTTTCTATTGGCTACCACGTCCACCTTGCTAAAAGTTGCTAAACATCCTTACTACCCTGTCTCATTCAGGCACCTTTAAAGAAAATGAGATGTCAACTCCAGATGGGCAAAGAATTAAGACTAAAAGTTTTTTAAATTTTCCTAAAGAATAGAGGAAAACAGAATCCCAGATGTTCCTAGAACCATTTATGATGACTAATAAATGGATTCTATGATTAGAAACAAAATGTTTAAAATACAGCATTTTTAAAAAACCTTTTGTTTAACAATAAAAAGGAGGTAAGACAAAAGCCAATGAGAAAAATTTTATGATATATACTATCTCAAGGTACAAATAATAGATAAAAATATGGAAGGTCAATGCTAGATTTCCACAAATAATTTATTTTTGTTTGTTTTTTGAGAGGGTCTCGCTCTGTTGCCTGGGCTAGAGTGCAGTGGGGTGATCATAGCTCACTGTAACCTCAAACTCCTGGGCTCAAGCAATGCTTCTGCCTCAGCCTCCCAAATAGTTGGGACTACCAAGGTGCATGCCACCACATCTGGCTTATTTTTCTATTTTTTATAGAGACAGGGTCTAGCTATGGGGCTCAGGCTGGTCCTGAACTCCTGGCCTCAAAAGATCCTCCTGCCTCACGCCTCCCAAAGTGCTAGGATTACAGGTATTAGCCACTGTGCCCGGCTCTCCACAAATAATTAAACCAGCAAGTTACTCCATGACTCAGCAATTCTGTTTCAAGGCATATATTCAAGAGAAATGAAAATATATATCTACACAAACACTTATACACATATATTCACACTAGCATTATTCATAATAGCCAAAAAGTAAAAACAATTCAAATAACCACCAATGATGAGGAGATAAATAAAATGTGGTATATCTGTATCATGGAATATTATTTGTCAATAAAAAGAATGAAGTACTGATAAATGCTTCAAGATGATGAATCTTGAAAACAATTATGCAAAGTGAAAGAAACCAGTCATAAAAGATCATACGCTGTAGGATTCCATTCACATGGAATGTCTATAACAGGCACATCTAGAAAGACAGAAGGTGTTGGCAGTTTGGGGCTTGGGAGCGGGGTAAGCAAGTGGGGAATGGGGAGTAACTGCTAAAGGGTACAGAATTCCCTTTGGGTGGCAGAAATGCTCTAAAATTAGATTGTGACAATGCATATATAACTATGAATATACCATTAAATTGTATATTTTAAATGGGTAAATTGTATAGTATGTGAATTATTTCTCAATAAAGATGTTAAATTAAAAATAATAAACTGGCAAATGGAAAGAGAAAAGCTAGATTACCACCAAAAACACAAACAAATCACCACCTAACAAAGACAAAATCAAAAACCTGATACCATTATATATCAATTAAACTAGCAAAAAATAAATACAAATGATAAAAACTTGGTGAAATGTCTCCCTATTTCAGATGAACATCCAAACCCTTTCACCGTGGCCTGTAAGGCCTGCAGGCTCTCGGTGTCTTCCTCTCATTGCCCTGACCAGCTCTCGCTTGCTCTCCTGCCACTCTGCCCGTCTTCCCTCTATTGCGGCCACATTTCTTCAAGTGGATCCTTGAAGGTCCCACACCTTCTCCTCCATCAGGACCTTTACACTGACTCTTCCCCACCTACCTAACGTTTCACCACTCCGCCCAGTCTTTGTTCCAATGTCGCCTTTGCAATGAAACTTCCCCTGAATACAACACTCAAACGTGTAACCAGCTCTCCTTCCTTCCTTCCCCACACCCTGTTCTACAGCACTTATTCCTGGTTGGATTAATGTAAAAAAAAAAAAAAAATCAACGGAAGCTGAATTTATCAAAATGCTTTCTCTACATCTATTGGAATGATTATTTCCCTTCGCTGTGTTAGTACAGTGAATCATTTTCAAATCCGAAACAGTACTTTCCTAGGCTAAGTCCACATCGGCCCTGATATATTATTTTTAAATGCCGTATTTAGTTTACCAATATTTTGCTTAGGATTTTTACTTCTATGCCTATGAACATGGCTGGCTTCCACATTTTTTCTCAGTCTTGTCAGACTTTGGTGTCAGTTATGATAGTCTCATCTTGAGGGTTTCCCTGGGATTTCTTTGATAGCAACAGGGCTATTCAGATTTTTTCTTTCATCTTCAGTCATTTTTGGTCAACAATATTTTAATAGGAATTAATCATTTCATTTTAAAATTCAAATGTAATATTATAAATTTTCTCATAATGTCTTATTTCTTAAGCATTTGTAGTTTTATCCCTTTTCATTTCTTACAGTTTTTTTATTTATTCCTTTTTTCTCTCACCTTTGAGTCAATCCTGACAGGCATCTGTCAATTTTATTATTCTTTCAAAAAATCATATTTTGCTTTTGCTGGCCTCTCTAGCATAGCCACGTTTTCTATTTTGATAATATCTGCCTTTAACTTTATTTTCCTTCTACTCTCTTTGGACTTACTCTGTTGCTCTTGAGTGCACTGTTCATTAATTTTAAGACTTTCTTCTTTTCTAGTATATGCATTTAAGCCTGTAAGTTTTCTCTCTCTACACAACTAAACTACAGACTTTTTTTGATTCCCCAGTTTTTTCACTCTTGTCCTTTTTTATTCCAGGATCCAATCCAGGAGCCACGTTGCATTCGGCTGTCAAGTCTCCTTAGGTGCCTCCAGTCTGTGACAGTTCCTCACTCCTTCCTTGTCCAAGTTTTACTCACTAATTGTAGCGAAGAGCATTCACGTATGTTTGACCCATTATTATTTATAAGTGTGTAGTTCTGGACTTCCAAATTATGCCACTTCTAAGTTTTCTAAACTTAGAAGTATGACATATATAATGAAAAGAAAAAAACCTACAGCATACTACTCAATAATGATTCCAAAGTTAAAACACCCACGTAATGGCCAACAGTTGAAGAAACAATACATTATCAGAAACCCAGAAGTCATTCTTGTGCCCTGCCAAATTACTAACCCTTCCCTTTTCTTCAAAGGTAACCACTATCTTTTTTTTTTTTTTTTTGAGGCAGAGTCTGGCTGTGTTGCCCTGGCTAGAGTGCCGTGGCGTCAGCCTAACTCACGGCAACCTCAAACTCCTGGGCTCAAGCGATCCTCCTGCCTCAGCCTCCCAAGTAGCTGGGACTACAGGAATGCGTCACCATGTCCGGCTAATTTTTTCTATATATATGTATATAATTTTAGTTGTCCAGATCATTTCTTTCTATTTTTAGTAGAGATGGGGGTCTCGCTCTTGCTCACACTGGTCTCAAACTCCTGACCTTGAGCGATCCACCTGCCTCGGCCTCCCAGAGTGCTAGGATTACAAGCGTGAGCCACCGTGCCTGGCCGATGGGTATATTTTTTGACATAGCAATTCCACTCCTAGCTGCAAAACCAACAAAACTGTGTACATATGTGCACCAAAAAACATGTATAACAGACATGTACATTAAGGTGTAATTTTTAATAATCAGAAATTGA
>CAUYSK010017154.1:0-75340 GCA_963575035.1 Avahi laniger | reverse complement strand
TAGATGCCCAGTAATGAGATTGCTGGATCAAATGGTAGATCCATTTGTATCTCTTTAAGGTATCTCCATATTGCTTTCTAATTTTTTAATGCTTGAATCATGGTGGATTTCCTCTGATCAGACATTCTTAAAAATTAAGGATTGTTGCTTCTTGCATTCTCCTTACTTTTAGATTTATGTTTCTAAGTACTTTAATAATTCACTCTGCAAGGTGGTAGATGGTAACTTTGTGAATCATTGCAAGTCTTAAAATATCCATATTACACTCTTATTATTGAGTTAAAGTATGGGTGTAGAATTCCAGGTTCAAAGCACTCTCCAGCATTTTGAGGGTATGATTCTATGATCTTTTGGCACCCAAGTTGCTGATGGGAAAGTTGAGACCAAGATAATTTTTTTCCTTGTAGTTTTAATAATTTTCTTTTGTTCTTGATGATACTTTTTGATATTCCATTGCCTTAAGTGTATTTTTAAAATTGTGTTTTAAAAAAATATATCGTGTTCATCAGCAGATTTTTCCATCTGGAGACTTGTACCGTGCTTCAGTTCTAGGAAAATTTCAGCCATTGCTATGGGCTTACAGTCTGTACTCCTCGAAATCCATACACTGAAATGCTAACCCCAATGTCATGGTATTTAGAGGTGGGGCTTTTGGGAAGTAATTAGAGTTAAATGAGGTCATGAGGGTAGAACCACCACGATGGAATTGGTGTCCTTATAAAGGAGCCGAAGACACCAGATCTTTTTCTCTCTGCCATGTGGGGATACAACAAGGCAGCTATCTGTGAACCAGGAAGAGGATTCCCGCTAGAACCTGACCACGCTGGCACGCTGGTCTCAGATTTCTAGTCTCCAGAACTGTGAGGAATAAATGTCTGTTGTTTAAGCTGCCAGGTCTATAGTACCCTGTTACAGAAGCCTGAACTGACTACAGCAGCCGTTACCCACTCAGTCGCCTCTGCCCCGTTCCTACCTTTTCCCTTCTCTGGATTCCCACTAGAATAATATCGATGTACCTGGGGCTCTTCTCTGTTTCTGAATTTTTTTGAATACCTGATAAATTCATGTGGCCCAAACATTAAATATCATAAAAAAGACCAGAGCAAAAACTCTTTCTCTTACTCCTGTTCCCTATTCATTTAGTTCCTATTCCTTTAGCTTTACTAGTGATATCTGTACATATTGATATATATATACAGAGGGCAGCACATAAATAAAAATTGCAAGCAAACAAAATTGTTATAAATACTATGTTACTAACTTAGCATATGGTTATCCTTTTTTCTAGCCCCCCAACAGGCAATAAAATATGCACAACCTTGATTTTATTGATGTAGGCAGTATATCTACCTGTAGGAGTTTTAATCAAGAAGAAATGGGAAAGGGATCTAGAGAAGGTTTTGGGAAAAATTAGTAAAACTCAGTGAGTTTCAGGTGAAACAGTTTCTTGCCTGACTCAGCAGAATCTATACACTGTGCACTGATGCAGCCCACGTCACTCTCTGTGAACTGCTGTCAGTCGAGGCGAGCAGCCCGATACCTGAAGCCCCCATATGACACTCTCATCTAATAACAGACCTGGGGGCATCCATGGATAATCACATCTGCTCAGCACAAGTCAGGAAGGCATCCTGGCCTTTCTTAGCACTGGTCTCATTTCCTAGACAAGTCCAGAGTAACACTCAGCTCTGCTCTCCACACCAACATTCAAATACCAAACTCTGAGCCAGCTTGCCAGAAGATATGAGCGCCAATGTGCAGAGAAAAAGAAAAACTACATAAAGAAAAATATACCAAATATGATATAAATAGAAGCTCTTCCTTTCCCTTAATCCCTTGGATTTTTCCTACTGTGCCCATCTTTCTCCTCTCTCCCTCCACTACTCCTCCACGTATATGCAAATGAAAAACCGACCTATCATTTTCCTTTTACAGTACATAAGGAGTGAGGAAACATTCACAGGGAAAAATAAAAGAGAACCAGAAAATGATGAACTAGCACCCCACTCAATAACTGTGTCTAAAACATTGATCCAAACTTCATGTCCCTGCTGGCGGGGAGAAGTGACATCCCACTCGTTGGAGTTATGCCCTGCATTTTACACCAACCCTCCAGGGAGCACAGCAAATCTTGCTGGCTTCCTCTGATGTAGTACTCTAAGAGCAACTTCAACAGGTTCACAGTAAATAAATCACCAGTAATATTTTCCATTTCATTGCTTATTATTATTTCAGTAATTTGAAGCTTTCTATTTTTGTTTAAAAAAATCTTCCAGAGAAAACCATAGTAATTGTTGTCAGTTGGCAGACTAAAGAAGGGATTAAGCAAAAAACGTATGAGTTGCAATTTGTCAGAATTCAGGTCTCTACATGTGGACAGACGTGGAAATTGTGAGTAATGAAATAATTGAGACGAAACCTCAACTGTCTCTCTCTGCTTTTATTTGCACTTCTGGCTAAAATAAGCCTGAAAGAAAGAGTGTGTACACACTTGTGAAAGTGAATCAAAGGGTGGGGCTGAGAAGAGGGAGGTGCTAACATTTTTTTTTTTTCCATTTCTTCAGTTAAAAGTTACCTAACTCTTTAGCCACAATCTCTTACTAAAGGAACAAATTGCCAATTCAGCTCCAGTGGAAGAAAATAAGGTATTGTAAATATTTCTTTGGTTAATAATGTTTATTTCTGTTTTTCTTCTTTGTTGAAGTGCTTAGGTAAATAACAAATAATGAAGGCCTCTCCCCCCCAAAAAATAAAAATAGGTAAGGCTTCATTCCGTAAGAATTTTTCTGTACAAGTCAGAGAGAATCAACCCAGAGCTGGTTCAAGTTTGTAGTGCAAAGAGGGCTAAGTGGGAGAGAGCATCATTTCCAGACAGGTTAGAGAAACTGTTTTACTAGGAATTGGGAAACCACAAGTGAACTTTTCTCCAGTCATGTTTTTGGATTTGCTACCTCTGTATCTGTCATCACAGGCGAAGAATAACAAAACATTCTCAGAATAATTGAGCCGAAACCCTGCCAGTTCTTCAGAAGAGAGGGCGTGGCAACATGGATTCCAATCCTTGTCATTAACATATGGAACTAATGGTCCGACTCTCTAACTGTGCCCCCCTCCAACACCCCACTCTTCTGTCCTGGCCACTGTTCCATGGTTCCTTAGCTTTCTCCTCTTCTATGGGATAATCTAAGTCCCTAATCGCCCACCTTACAGTAGGTGCTGTTCATAAACCATTCAAAACCATCACCCCTCTCGGAAAAAGCCTTTAGGTAAATAGAGAGGCTCTGAGGAGTGGGGGAAGATGCCATTTTCTGATGTGTACAACTCCACGAAGGAGGTAATATCAGTATCACCTGCAAGAGGCTGTGAACAGTCTCTCATGGAAAACGGTACAAGAATCCTTCCTGCTCCCTCCTCCTCCTCTTCTTCATCCCTTCTTCTGATTTTCTTTCTTCTCCTGTTCTAGTCTTCTGCTGTGAGTCCTTCATCACCCAATCCCTTTCTTTTACCATGAAAATCTTAAAGACAATAGGAAATAATGGCAAAAGCAATTGTATTCAGAGTCAAGAGAATGTGGCTGCAGTTCTCGCTCAGCTGTTAGTAAGCTGTGCATTCTTCCTTAGCTCATTTAACCTCTCTGGGTTTTAGTTTCTTAGCAGATAAGATGGGGGAGTTGGGTTAGGGGAACTCCAAGGTTCTTTCCAACTCTGATATGCTGGCAGCATGTGTATCTATGATGAGACATTTTGATGAATGACACTATCCTTCTTAATTCTCTTTAGTTTCTCCCCTACGTCCATTGACAGATTGAGTTAATGTATAAATTTTTTTCATATATATATATATATTTCATATATGTTATATTTCATATAAACTGATGTTTATATGCTCTGGAAAATTGTAAAAGAGCAATTTATTTTGAAAATAACATAGTAGGCTTCGGATTTAGACACTTACAGTCTTCTCTGAAAAGATAATTGTCCAACATTTGTATGGAAAAATTATTTCCTATAAAATCTAACACGCTTCAGAAAGTACTTTTCACTTTTGGGTTAAATATTACTAATGGCTGCCTTAATACTTCATTAAATTTCTTTAAGAAAAGGAAAATCAGAAATTGTTTCTCTGGTATGTTCTGGGCTACACTCGATATGTTAATGATGATATTAATGAGGGAATTAATAAAGCTGAATACAACTGGATATTAACTTTTCATGATAAGTTAGCTTTCATTAGAAAGAGTTATTGTCTTCAGGAGTTTGTTATAAGTAAATAAACTCTAGAATAACCACAGACTGAGGTAGAAAGATAAAAATCCCAGGCCCTAAAATATTACTTTCTCCCCACTTCGTGGCCAGGAAGCCAAACATTTTCCATATTAATTTAATTCATGAGTTTTTAAAAGATAAAGCTTGATATATACTGTATACGGTTAGCAAAATGTCATTTAAACGAGTATAGTCTTAAAGGAAGTGGAAAGGTTATTTCCAAGATGGCATTTGATCTGTTAAAAAAAAAATACTCACAGGAAAGTTTTCAACATTTTATGAGGGTATAGAATTACTACAAAACTAGTTTTTTTTTTTTAATCAAATAAAGTCAGCCTGGGATTATCAGCTTTGGGGGTAGGCGGGAGCCACACCTACAGCATGTTTTAGAGGTTGGAAAGCTGTTTGGTTAAGGATATGCCTATGGCCAGGAGGGATTTTCCACAGTATCATTGTTAACTCCAAGTTATGATGAAACCAAACTTTGTTTACACACGCCTCTCCCTTGATTCAGTTATTAATATTTGACTACAGAGAACTGACATTTTCCAAAGCTCTCATTCTAGCTTTCTCAGAGGGTCACATGACGTCAGTACAAGACAGAACGACACCACATTGGCATTAATGGGAGTTTCTAGGTCTAAGAATTTGATTTAGTTTTAATCATTAAACCAATTTGAGAAAGTCTTTTGCCATAAAATGAAATACATTGAACTAGCTATGTTTTTGATAGGGAACCGATTTTAAAAGACTTTTAAATTAAAATATTAGAAAAATTAGAGATGAAATTTAGGAGTTGAATGTAGTATCTAAAAAAATGAGGGAACCTGAATGCTCTTGTTTAAGACCAGTTTCAGAGAGTCTCGAATGAGTAAGAAAAAAGACAAATGAGTCTTAACTTCTCAACTTCTCAGAAAGCATTTCTCACTCAATTATGCATGATTTCAAATTTAAATAAATAAATAACGGTGGCTAGAGCCCAAGCAATGAACACCTAAACAAGTAATAAATAAGCATTTGTAAGTGTCCATTTTGTGCAAAGTCCTGAGCTAGGTGCTGTTGTATGTAAAAAGCAATATAAGAAGACAATTTTGCTCTCAGGAAGCTCATCCTGGAGTTGGAAAGACTAGATATAAACATACAGAAACAAGACTAGTGGTGTGATAAATGCCAAGACAGTAGCCAAAACTATATTATGAAACTCAGTTTCTAACTGACCAGAATCCAACTGTCCTCTGATGCATATTAGCATTAAAAATTGAGGCAATTTTCTTAAATTCTCTTGCCTCTAGTGTTCTAATATATGAAATAATATTGTTGGACTGAATTTTGCTAAAGTCTATTTAGCTTTTATGAATACACGTATGGATGGATATGTACACAAATATGGAAGTACAAAAGTAAAATAACTGGATAGAATTATTAACATGTCCTCTATCTTTTGCTTGATTTTTCTTAGGTTTTCCAATGGACTCTCTAGCATCATCAATCAACCAGTTTGCTCTGGAATTTAGCAAAAAGCTAGCTGAATCTGCTGAGGGTAAAAATATTTTCTTTTCACCCTGGGGCATCTCAACTTCCTTGGCCATGGCGTATTTGGGCACCGAAGGTACCACTGCAGTCCAAATGGCCCAGGTGAGTGGAAAAGGTCGACCATCCTCTGTTGCCTTAAAACTAAATGCTTTCTTTGTCTTTTAACTTTAATTTTCTCTTGAAGACCCAATAGCCTGCATTTTACAACAATGTTGTCTAGAACAAAAGATACATTTTAAAAAGTTCTAGATCATAAAACAAAGTCTAGTAAAAGGAATCAATTTGAAAACTGTTACTAGGAAAACCATTTAAGATCCTGTGTCCTTTATCAAAATAAAATGATGATATGGTGAGGTTATCAATTTCGGTTGAACACCAAAACCAATTTTATTTTGATGATTAAAATATTCCATGAAATAATGGGACAAACTTTAAATAACAGAATTATTTACCATATTTCTAATCAGAAGGATTTTCTTGATGACACAAAAAAGAAAATTAAAAGAATTCTGTTCCTTATGCTTTGTTTGGCTGTTTCTTTGTTCAATCTCTGGTTGTCTGAATGAATCTAACCTTCTCTCTCTGTATATATGTAGAACCATAGCTAATAAAATAGCCATTTATGTATGTATATATGTATGTGTGTAAAAATATAATATATATGAATACATGTACATATATGTACCTATATGTATATATAAATGTGTTTTTTAAAATAAAAATAACAGAAAAGAGTAAATTCATCCTTAAATCATGCAATAATCAAAAGACTGAGTGACATAATTTTCACCCAAGAGGGTGCCCTCTGTGCCAAGTGTGGAAATGAGCACAGCCGGTAATTCTGAGTGAGGTTGGCAGAATGCATGTTCTGTCAGTTTGGGCCTGGAATATCACCCTTCTTCTTGTAGTTCACAAGAAATTGGGTGGTTTAACAATAACAACAACAAAATCCTAGTTCATAACGTGTTAATGACTAGTTGATTAGTTCAAAAGGCTTAACCATTAATGTGGTAGACTTAATCTTAAGTGGTTTTCAATTTGAATCTATTTCATATAAATATATTGCTGAGCGTTGCTTGTTCTTGTTTCAAATATTAACAGTTTGAGCTGCAAATGAGCCTAATGAATTAGTTAGGTACCTCTTTTTGCAAGGCAGATGGTCCTTGTTCCATTACCGTGATTCAGTGCAACCCTTGATTCAATATACCGTATTCCTTATTGTGAGCTGGGTCCTGGGAGTGGGAGAGGGAATCCTGGCCTTCTGTTCCACTGTTGTACAACTCAGAGGAAACAGGGATATCCACATCCTTCCTGTTAACTTTCAAATGAAATGCTGAGGTGAACACAAAGATTATGCCTATGTATGTCCAGTGGTGGTAGACAATAAGAACTGAAACACTTAACTAGAAAAGAAAAACAAGTACAACCTCTTAATTTTCCAAATAATTGGGACAATGATGGCTTTTGCTTAAATTGTCTAAATAATGGTCTCAATTGGACATTTAGCCTTCTTCTCAAAACAACCATGGATAAAAGGGAAATATAGAAAATAAGAGAATTTTACTCAGGGTATTCCTGATGTCAACCTAAATATCTTATAAAAAAGTGTTAAAACAAAGAAACTAGAAACTTAAATTATTTAAAAGCAGCTCATGACTTACTCTATTAGTTTAACACATCATTTAAATCAAATCAGAGTTCCCTTGTTTAATTAACTATATGTTCTGCAGTTATAGGGATGATTAGTTTGTATTTACGGATGAGTATTTCATCCGTAATGATGATTACTTCTCTGCAAAGTGTACTCACTTGTCTTTTTATTGAAATTACAGGTTCTTCATTTTGTCAGAGACCAGGCTGTCAAATCTGGTCCTGAAAGTGAAAAGAAGAGAAAAATGGTATATCTTATCTTTTAATATCCGTTTGATGATTAAGGAGAAAGCACTTTTAGCACATATATTTTAGTGGTTAATTTAAGCAACCTTTAAAGGGTGACTTTTTTTAGAAATATATATGAAAATTATAGAGACATTTGAAATATATGTGAAAATTATAGAGACATTTTCAGAATAAAAAATATCTGCACATTTTGAAAAACCCCTCATCTCTACCTCCTTTTTATCTCTCTCAAAATTTCTCTGCTTTCAAACTTGTTCTTGCCTGCCTTTGCAAACTAGATGCGAAGAAAATGATAGCCCTGAGAACATTTAATTTTGTGCACCGATAACATTAAAGAAACATTTTTAACTACTTTAGAATAGTTTTTGGCTTTCGTTTGCAATACACTGAATAATTTCATTTAGCTGTAGGTTGCTGACATTTATGTAGCTCTTGTTCAACATTTTTATTTGACTAATTCCTCTTCCTTTAAAGGAATTCAACTTGGGCAAGGCTGAAGAAATACACTCTGATTTTAAAACACTCATTTCAGAAATCCTCAAGCCCACCAACACCTACATACTTAAAACAGCCAATGGAATATATGGCGAGAAAACATACCCATTTCACAATGTAAGTGGAAATGTCTTATTTTAAGCTAATTGGGGCGGGGAAGAGCCATTTGAGAGCAATCAATTAACCCTATACACTTCTCTGGGGATCCCAGGGACAATCTAATGAGGTCAGTACTTCCCTGTAAACAATCATTTAGACAATAAGTAGTAAAGGAAATCAATAATGGGTCTCAAGCCAGATCTAGTGATCAGATCTGTATGTTTAGAATAAAGACATAACTCCCAGGAACAGTCTGTGAACATATATAGAAATGGGGTCTATATAATGCCTGGGCCAATGTTTGTTTCACAAGAAGCAGGGAGGAAACACTGTGGAGTAATTAAGTAAGGTAAGTACAATGGGCAGACAGTGGTGTTGATCATAGGACTGTGGCTGCGGACTGTGTACTTGACGGCAAAGCTACCTTGGGATGAAAGGAGTGGGCAGTTTTCACATCAGGTCTTTACAGACTGTGGCAAAATGAAATATGAAATAATATCAACTCTCCTTTGCTAATGGCTTAAACTCCACCAATACAGACCATGATGACTTCGTCCTCTGTAGAGACTGAAGCGCTTCTCAGAATGGTACACCCCAAACGAGTTCAATCACTTACTTCTTTCAGGTTTGTGCATCACATCCTTTGTCTGAGACAAATGTCCCATGGACAAAGAGTGAAAAAATTAGATAGGGTAGAGGGATAGTAAGATAAAATAAAGCCATCTTGTGATTTCAAGCAGTGCTGTCCATGTCCGTATCCAGTGAATTCTGGGGAGTTCGGGACTTGGGCTTTGCCATTACTGAAGACAGAAAACCAGTCAAATGGAATATTAAAGACAATTCCATTACTGATGGATTTGTGGACTCCTGTTTGAGACAAAAGTAGGACAGATGATTCAGCTCAGTGGGCACTTGCAAACCAGAGGGATACAGAGATACAAACCTCTTTTTACATCTTCACAAGCTCTGAGTCAAGACAGGAAATAGTGCCTTGAAAATATTTAAGTTTTCTTTTTGCTAGATTATACAATCCAAGTAACTTGGACTTCATAATTGTCAAACCACTTCCTGGAAGAAGAATTAACTCACCACTTTTTACTGCCTACAAGCCCCCCATAAAGTAAGGAAACTGAAGGGGTATCACTGTCCTTAAGAATGAGTTGTTCCCCAGGCTGGTGCCCATTAACAGCAACCTCAGTCACTGTCCACATAAGGATGATTGCCACAGGGTGAACATCAAAGGGCCGGAAGGAAGGGGCCTTGCTTTTTGCCTCAGAATACCTAATAAAACCTTAGACCACGCTTAGAAATCCATTTGCAAAACCTTTGACCATGCTTAAAGTCAGTTTTCATGGCAGAATATAGTTTTCTTCAGGAACCTTCCACAAAACTCTTGAATGTCTGGAGTTCACTGAATGAAGCTGCTGGACCCACAGGTCTTACTTTGGTTCCATCCCTGCCACAGAAAGCCTAGTAGACTCCCGGTACCTACCAGCAACTGGGGTCACGCCTGTTATTCATAGCATCCTCCATTTGTATTCTAGCTTCATTCCCAAGCATGAATAAAAGTAGAAAACAGGAATATGTGGAAGCCCGACAACTGTGGGCATCAGACCTTCCTTCCATGTCTGGAGTTCTACGTGGCTAGTCAGCACCCTGCTAAGTTTGAAGACGGTGGTGTTTAGTGTTTGATCAAAACTGAGAGAGGGGAAAAAAAGAAGGGAGTGATGCTTTGGGAGTTTGCGATTGTCCAATCTACCTAGTTCTTTTGATAATCTAAACAGGTTTGATTTCTCAGTTTTGGACAAACTCTACAAAAGAGAATTTTAACTTATGTCTTTCAGAAATATTTAGAAGACATGAAAACATATTTCGGTGCGCAGCCACAGTCTGTTAACTTTGTGGAAGCTTCTGACCAAATCAGAAAGGAGATTAACTCTTGGGTTGAAAGTCAGACTGAGGGTAAGCTTTCAGCAAGGCGCTTGGCAGAGTGCTTTCTCCAGGCGTCGTTGTATTTACTGAATTTGTATCATGTGTAACTAGGCGTATTCTTTAAGTAGAACTGTGGACACATTCTAAATATTCAAACATTTGTTTCTATTCATGCCTATAATTTTTAGATTCACAGGTTTCCCAGTAAGTCTTATCTAAAACACTTAAGTCAAACCACCATTTTACCAAGTAGACAAGAAAATTATCATATTCCACTAATTCCCAAGAGGAGTCCAGAGGTAAAAAGCAGGAAAATGCAGAAAAGATATTTAAGCTACTGTTGAATGTGTGGTTTTTAAAGAAAAATAGCTATTATAGAACCTCCGCCCCATCTTGCCTTGAGCCAACTTACCAGCACACCATTAGAAACATAAAATCAGAATGCTGTATTTCTTGTAATCATTTTATTATACTACATTTGCCTACTTTTGTTTTCCATACCTATAATTTGTTTGAAAAAAGGGAAATCAAGAAGTTAAATGTACTAATTTTAATTATTCTTAACTATTTTTAAAACTTTATTATATATGCTATACATAATCCTTATTTAAAAAAATTATTTTTTATTTTTAAAAACGAACATTAAAATATTAATTATTTTTTTAATTAAAAAATTTAAGGTAAGAGATAAAAGTCACCTGTTTCCCATTTTCCCTGTATGTGTGTATTTTCCTTATTCAAATGTAATATTATAACAACTTTCTTTTAAAGGAAAGTACTACAACTTTTCTTTAAAAGGTTAATTAACCCATTCACTTTGTGATTATTAAAATGTCTGGATTTATTGCTATCTTATTATTTGGGCTTTTCCATTTATCATGATTTTTTTTCTCTTAGTTCCTCTGTTGTATTGATAAAGTTTTTTTTTTTTGTCCTACTTTTTGTTTCTATTATTTTGGGTGTTACAGAATTTATTTCTATCTTTTTAGTGTTTGCACTTGCATGTAAAACATTTCATTTTATATATACATTTTTTCTTTCATCTGGAGTTAATCAGTATTTCCTCATCTCAAATAAAACAAAAATTTTAACCTGTTTTCAAATTTTCTACTCCCCTTCTTCCATTATACTTCTCACATTGCTGTAATTTTAGTTTCATGTGAAATTTTTAAAAAATATGCTGTGCATCGCAATTATTTGCTGGTCCTTTTCTTTACTAAACTTTCTTGTATTCCATGTCTTTTTCTCTTTGTTTCATTTTTATTTGCTGCAATATATTCTCTTGTCATTATTGATATTTTAAAAGGAGTTAGATTAGGC
Organism: Avahi laniger; assembly: GCA_963575035.1. Lineage (NCBI taxonomy): Eukaryota > Metazoa > Chordata > Mammalia > Primates > Indriidae > Avahi > Avahi laniger. The sequence continues at coordinate 63,797 of CAUYSK010017154.1, read as the reverse complement.
AATAAAATTTCTGAGAAATCCAATATTTGAAAATGTCCTTATTTTTCTTTCCACTATATTAATGGACTGGCTAAATATAGAAAGTTCAAATTCCATTTTTCCTCTAGACAACAACATCCAGCACTTCCCTAGAAGATTTTAGAATTGTGTTTTTCTTTTTGGTGTTCTGAGGTTTCAACAGTGTTTTCTAGGTGGGGATATTTTATTTTTATTTTTTTATGTATTTATTTTTTAATTCTGCCTGGCACTGATATTAAATCTAAATTTAAAGACTCCTTCAGATAAAGGAAATTGTGTATATTATTTATTTCGTGATTTTCTTCTCTTCATTCTCTCCATTTTTGCCCTCAGTACTCCTAATAAACAAACCTGAAATTTCAGGATCTATCCTACATGCTGCAATTTTTCATTTATTCTTACTTTTCATCTCTTTGTCCTGCTACCTTTTTCATCTCATGAATTTGCTCCACCTGTGTTCATTTAACTACTCAGTCCCTCTAATTAAGAATTTTATTTCCACAATTACGTATGTTCTACTCTGACAATTATTTTGTCCCTTTAAGACCTATGCTTTTTGGTTATTTCTTTTTCATGGGCGAGATTTCTCAACTCTCTGACGTCTTTGGCTATTTTTAGATCATCTTCTTGCTGTATTAATTCTGTTTCTCATTTATATGTGTTGAGTTTGGCTCTTCTCTTTCGTAGGGTTGATTTTCTTAATTGTTTAATCCTTTTGGCTTTCTGCTTGTCTTTTTGTTTGAGAAGCCCACATTATCTGTCTGTAGTTAATAATTCCGATCACAGTCACTTGTCTATAGGGACTGTTGGGCTGACACTGATGTGCTGTATCCATAACTTGTCTTCTGGGTGTGGGAGATTCCCAGTCTTTCTTAGAAATACCAAGCTCCTTGGGGATGCAGTGACAGTGTGCCTTTGCTCATTACTCCACCCTGTCAGCTGACATATCTGCAGCCCATTGCCGGCACCCAGGGAAGTGCAGAAAGTCAATAGCCACAGTTGCTCTTAAGCAGTGGCTTTCAATCCTGGCTACACATTCAACTGAATTTACTGATTTCTATGCCTAACTCCCGATGAATTAATTCAGATACCTGGGAGTGAGATTTAGGCTTCAGTATTTTTAAGTCCTTGAAAGATTCTAATTGGCAAAGTTAAGAGCCACTGCCATAAATGAAATTATTCCATTAATCTCACTGATGCCCCTACCTCCAACAAGCTCCATGAATGCATGGCCTTTGAGTTTCTAACTCCCCGGGCAGCGCGCTGACCTCCGCAGAGGTCACATGTGATGCCTGTGTGTGCGCTCTCTGATTCCCACTAGCAGTCTCATCCGTCTACATTTGCTCTTTAGGGATTCTTCAAATTTTTCAGTCCTTTGCTGACATCTTAGTTTACAGCACTGTTTCAGAAGTATTCTTTTTAACAAATACTTGTTCTAGAATTAATTAACTTTGAAAAGCAGCATTTGACCATAAATATGAAGTCTAAAAAAAACAGTACTTTGACTATGTATTCTAAGGCTGGAAAAAAAAAAAACTCACATGAATGTTGTACCCTAGTCATTAAATTTGGTTTTCATAGAATAGATTAGCAATTCTGAAACTGCTTTATGTGTAGTCTAGGATGGAGCATATAAATAAATACATTGGAAATCATGCGAGCCAGTAAAAAAGAATTACAAATCAAGAAAAAGCAAAGGCTAGAATGAACCCAGTGGTCTTGGATTGGAATTAGAGGTATCAATATGACCTTCTACTCTTTAACATATACACAGAAACATAATCGAACAGATATGGAAATAGATACAAATGTGTCTATAACGCAGATATTTCCTAGCTCTGTTTGCTGAGAGGGCCTGGAAACAATGAAACCCCAGTGGTAACCAGTATATCTAACACCCAGATCTTGATTTCTCAACTCCATCCTTCAAAAGAGGAAAGCTGGGCTTGTAGACAAAATGCTGATACCAGGGCGGGGAGAGAAGAAGTACAAGATAAGGATATCTTGTGGTGCCAGGAGGTCAGGGAATGCTCAAAATATTTGGAAATATGTGAAAAGTACAGAGGAGCCAACAGAGGAGGTTTCCAATGGTGAAATCTGGAACAATTTGAGTGAGAAAATAAATGATAGTAATCAATTATAACCCATAGAATAAAACAAATATCTCTGAGTCTACATTGATATAAATAAATAACTGAATACTTAAATAAATGAAAAAGGGAAAGCTCTTCCTTATAGTGTAATTCTAGTTGAGAAATATAGAAGGAATGATGGAAATAGAAAATCACGATTTTTAATAGTAACCACAGTGGTAATTGCTTTAGACAAGAATCATAAATGGATGCTAAAATAGGTGGGCAAAAATCTGATGAAAAACAGGATATTTATATGGTCTGAAAGTATCTTCCTACATGATACTTATTCATTATTATACAAAAAAAAAAAAACCAAAACAAAAAACCCAGTCACTTTGCAATGGAGAAAGCAAGTGTTCAAATTGATATCACCGGTAACAGGACATACAGGCACCATGACCTTCCTGATATATTCATTGAGAAGGGCGCAGCATGACTTCTGTGGTTATATTAGTTTCCTGCGGCTGCCACAACCACAAAACAGCAGACGTTATTCTCTCACAGTTCTGGAAACTAGGTGTCAAAATCAAACTGTCAGCAGGGTCATGCTTCCTCTGAAGGCTCTATGGAGGAAACTTTCCCCTGCCTCTCCTAGCTTCTGGTGGTTTCTGGCAATCCTTGGCATTCTTTAGCTTGTACAGCCATCATTCCAATCTTTGCCTCTGTCCGCACATGCCGTTTTCCTTGTATCTGTGTCTCTGTGTCTTCATGTGGCATTCTCCTTTCTGTGTGTCAATGTCCGAATTCCCCTTTATGTATAAGGACAACAGTCATTGGAATTAGGCTCACCCTAATCAAATATGACATTGTCTTAACCTGACTACATCTGCAAAGACTCTATTTCCAAATAAGGTCACCTTCACAGGTACTGGGGATTATATTTGAACATATATTTTTGGGAGACAAAATTCAACCCATAACAGTGATATTCTCACAAAAATGCATAACCTGAATATTATCGTAAAGAAACATCAGAGTAACCCAAACTGAGAATTCAGGGGCATTCTACAAAACAAATGGCAAGTCTTTTTCTAAAGTGTCAAGGTCATGAGAGACAATGAATGAATGAGAAATTGTTCCAGATTAAAGGGGATTAAGAAGAAATTACAACTAAATGTAATGTGAGATCTTGGATTGATTTCTGTCCCTAAAAAATAAGATTTTATTGGAAACTTGATGAAATTTAAATATGACCTGTTAATAGTATTCTATCAATGTCAATTTCTTGCAAAAATTCTCAACAAAATCCTAGCAAACAGAATTCAGGTGCTTATTAAAAAAATAATCCATCACGACTAAGTGGCCTTCATTCCAGAGATGCAGGCATGGCTCAACATACACGAATCTATAAGTGTAATTCACCACATAAACAGAAGCAAAAACAAAGACCATATGATCCTCTCGATAGATGAAGAAAAATCATTCGACAAAATTCAACACCCTTTTATGATAAGAACGCTTAACAAAATAGGCATAGACGGGACTTACCTAAACATCCATATCATTTTAAAATTAAGTCCGCAAGCTATCCCTTACAATTTTTAAATCTCTCCCATGTCTGTATTTTGGCAATTTAAAAGATCAGCCTTTTATTTTGATTAGGCTCTGTTGCAGGTGGAAGCTGGGTTGGCCGGGAGGTTGTGCTCAATTCAGTTCTATTTATCTCAGGTATCAAACATATTGCGCCTGTACAACAAACCTCTTAGACTTGATTTTATACACACTCACACACACACACACACACACACACACACACACACACACACATATATAGATAGATAATATTTTTTAAAACTATTTTAAAGTGCTTTAATGGGGAGTTCAGAGAGAATGTATTGGGGGCTGCCAGCCAAATGACAGTTTAAGCAGTAACTAGAACAATCTGATATAAGTGATTGCACCAAGCAGTATTTTGGGCGATAGAAACCATTGGCACAGCCTTTCAGATGTTAATCAGAGCAGCTTACAGCTTATGGCTACAAACAGAAGTGAAAGAGAAGGAAACATTTCGGTCCCTTCAAAATAGGCATAAAAATCAACTCATATTGGAGGGAGATTTTTATAATTAAAAAACAAATTTATAATTAATGTGGAATATTATTCAACATATTATTTCCCCAGTGTTTTTCTCTTTACTCATAACTATTCTGGACAGAAATAGTACTTATCCGTAAGTTGTTCTGTTCCTGGAAAATCTAAAATCAGAACTTTAAAAAGAAAATATGTATGGTTCCAGAAAAATGGAAGTCTCCTTGTCTTTAATTAAAATATACATACTTCTACTAGCTATTTGAAACCTGTCCTTTTCCTCCTGTAGGTAAAATCCCGACTCTCCTGCCTAGTGATTCTGTGGATGCTACGACCCGGATGGTTCTGGTGAATGCTCTTTACTTTAAAGGAAACTGGGAACATCAATTCTCAGTGCAAAACACCACAGAAAAGCCTTTTAGAATAAACAAGGTAGGAGACTTTTAAAGATCAGTTCGGATCTTCACATGGCATTGTAAAAGAAATTGTTTTAAATTTGCTCTTTTTTTTGATTATATGTTCTTGTAAATGGAGGCTCTTATTAGGAAAGAGATGCCTGGGTTGAAAGTCTCCAGCTCTATCCCACCTGGAAATTCCCCTTTCATTGTTGTTCTCTGAATACGGATTACTCACATACTGTTATCACTCAGAACTTGCTACAGCCATGGGAGCTGGGTAGGGTGATTTTTATATTTGTTTCCCAGGTGAGAAATACAGTGTAGCCAATTGACTGGAGACATCCCTGAGTCAGAAGCATTTCAGAACCGGAACCTAAGTCTTGTTCATAATAGAAGTTCTGTTCTTGTTCTACTAAACCAATACTATCTTCTATCAAATTCTTACCTTTACAAAAGTAAAATAAATAAACAATTTAAACCTTACATTGTTCATTAAGGTTTCTCTCTACATTAGGACACACACTTGTTCTATAACAAGTAACAGGAGCTCACTACAGCAAAAATGGAGACTAATGTAAGATTGAACATATATCTCTCATGCATTTCATGGGCTAGAGTGTGGCTGGACCTTGGGACCTGCGTGGAAACAAGGACTTGAATGTTGTCAGGATTTTTTTCCCTACCTTTTCAACTCTATTTCTTCCATCCTTCTGCTTCCAGGCTGAAATCTAACTTTCTCTGCTTCCGAGTTCATAATGGTAGAGCATGGATATTCATGATACCTTCTCCATTCTAGAGACCAATTTCATAAATCCTATTCCAAATTCCTGGGAAAGGAACTGGTTGGCCAAGGTATTTTAGAGCTGTGTAGTCCAGGGATGGGCCATAGTGTACAAACAGTGCTGCTGAGGACCTGTTGCTGTAATTGCATGGCTGTGTGTCACAGGCATTTCTCAATCGGTGGGGTGAGGACGAGGAAGGAACTGAACACATAATCAAATAGGCTAATGAGAAATGAGCTGGATAGTTCCCTCGGTTGGCATATTCAGCAGGAATTTTCAGTTGCAAGTAATAAAAAAGCGTTCCAAAACAGCTGCAGCAAAATGGGAATTATTTATCTTCGTTAGCTTATGTAACTTAGAGGAACTGGGAAGTCCAGGAGTGAGTGAATGGGGTCTCTAGCATCCCAAAACATAATCTCACCTCACTTCTCTCACTCTCTCTCTCTTTCTCCTTCCCCTCCTCCTCCTCTGGTTGTTACTCTCATTCAGTGGAATACATATTTCCAGAAAGGAAGGTCTGGAAAACTTTATTCAGTATTTAGCAGAGGATCATCCATTTCACCAGGGTCCCAGACAACTGGGAATACATGATGGTAAAGAATTAAGGATTAGTGGGGTATCTCTTCAATGACTTTGGTATTTATTTTTTATAGACTACAAGCAAACCAGTGCAAATGATGTACATGAAAGAAAAACTTCAAATTTTTCACATAGAAAAGCCACAAGCTACAGGCCTTCAACTCTACTACGAGAGCCGTGATGTCAGCCTGTTTATACTACTGCCAGAAGACATCGGTGGCCTGGAACAGGTAAATACAGCAGTCAGACTGATGTGAGGGAGGTGTTAGTGTTTACTCTTACGTTTTACTGGGAAAAACATAAGGACATTGTCTCCCTTTTTTTAAATTCCTGTATAGGAAGCCATTCAACATACTTTAAGCCCTAGGTAATTTACCATTACGATATCATTTACACTTTTCAAAACTCTATTAAATTGATATTACTATTCCTCAGAAAGGTTAAGTAATGTATAGACATCTCTAGCATGAGGTGGTCACACAAACAGCCACATGTACAACACATACAGATATTCTTTGTCAGTCACAAAACTGTTCAAAACTGTGTGGATTGATGATAACAATATTTCAGTCAGTCCGGAACATAGACATACACATTAAGCCATCATTCAAAACTTATATTTGAAACATTTTTATCAAGTGAACAACCTTTATGAGAAAAAGTCTGTGTCAACACCATCTTTGAGTATTATTTAAGCTGTTTATTATCCATATTTCTATTAAACCTGAGATAACTTTGGTCAGACCATGTTTCTGAGCAATTTCCATACCCAAACTGAACATTAGTCTCTCATACAAGGTCTTTCTTTGCACAGTGTCTAATTTTTCATATGTGCCAGACTTAATACTTAGAGGTTTCCAAGGCCCTACTAGTATGTAGAAAAGACTTCAAAATTGTATCATAAAATTTGCGGAACTGGATAGGATGGTAAAAATAAGACTAGTGTGGGCAAATAACCATTAGAGTCATGCCCTTGTAAGATAAGGCCCTTTTCCTACCAGTGCAAGTTCCTGAGCTGAAGATATTTTCACATTATTAATGTAAATATTTTACAGCTATGTCATTGACAGCCAAAGCTTTAGTCTAGAAAACTCTCAAAGTAGCAAAAGCATGTGCTTTAAAACAAATGTGTTATTTAAAAAAAATCAAATTTGTATGCACATATACTCACATAGTATATATACATATATATTATTTAATAATTTTAAAATATAAAGAGGAGAAAAAGCACCCTCAAACTCACTATAAAAATCATTACTCTTAAGAGTTGGGGGCTTTCTTTTCTCTCTTTTTCTTTCTTTGCTTTGGCATAGTATATAGTTATTAATTTTATATTGTTTGATTATAGAGTATAGATATTTTATTTTATACCAGATTTTGTTTTCAAAGAACTATCTCCCACGTTGATAAAACCAATTTTTTGCGCCCTGGCATACAACTTGAACTAGAGATATGCTTTTGTGTAGACAACATCCAACATCTAAATGTATACTTACATTGATGTATTTGAATATAGAGTTTATGTCTTGCATAGTATTGTAGAAGTACTTCCATTCTGAATCAAAGTCTAATTCTCCTATATCCTGAGAGCTATTAATCTTCAAAACAAAAATCCTGAAGGTCAACAGTGTGAAGGATCTCATTACACAATCAAAGGATTTCCACATGTGTGTTTCGTTACCCTGGGTAATGGGAGTGATTATAGTTCATATATGTAATTTCTAGGATATCTCACTCAACCACTATTTCTCACTGCACTTTGGAATTAATGATTCTTTCTTCCTTGATTCCAAACTTGCAGCTGGAAAAGGCCATCACCTATGAGAAGTTGAATGAGTGGACCAGGGAAGACATGATGGAGCTGTATGAAGTGCAACTGCATCTTCCCAGGTTCAAGCTGGAAGAGAGTTATGATCTCAAGTCAACCCTGAGCAGCATGGGGATGAGAGATGCCTTTGACCAGAGCAAAGCTGATTTCTCAAGAATGTCTTTGGAGAGAAATCTGTATCTGTCCAATGTTTTCCACAAGGCTTTTGTGGAAATAAATGAACAAGGTACTGAGGCTGCAGCTGGCACAGGGAGTGAGATAGGTTTTCGAATTAGACTCCCCTCCATTGAATTAAATGTAGATCACCCATTCCTCTTCTTCATCAGACACAATAAGACCAATAGCATTCTCTTTTATGGAAGATTCTGCTCCCCCTAAACTCTGCATCATTCTCATCAAACAGGCCCAACTTACAGTGTGAAAAATACATTCATAATATGGAAAAGCACAATTTTCACAAAAATAAGTTTGTAGACTAGACCTTTTTCATGTTTGAATATAAGTAAATAAATCTTGAAATAATGCATTCTAGTGATCCTGTCATATCTATCCAGCAAGAATGACAATTTTTATTTTTAGCATTTAAACGATATTTTGTCTTAATGTGACTTTCATTTACATTTCAGAAGTACTATGTCATTCAGTTGAATGCCTGACAATTCTTGACATACTTGATCGCTGTGTTTTCATTGTCACTTATCATATTTCACATACATCATTTAGTGAAAAAATAGGAGATATGATATTGATAAACAAAAAGTTTCTCAAGAAGAATATCATTTTGGTGGCTTATAAATTACCAGTGTAAAATTAAATCCTTCTTTTCTATTGACTATTTAAAAATACTTATGTTGACATTAATGGAAAAACTAGTGAAATCCAAATGAAATCTGTAGTTTAGTTAATAGTAATCAATCAATGTTGTTGTCTTAATTTTGACAAATGTACCATGGTCATGTAGATGTTAGCACTAGGGGAAACTGTATTAGGGGTATATGAGAATTTCTTGTATTATCTCGGCACCTTTTCAAATTATGAACTATTAGTTATCAATCTAAAATTATTCCAAAATAAAAATTTAATTAAAAATAATAATTACCCATTGCTTAAATATTCAAAGTCAATATCCCATAGTAACCTTAGTTCTCTCAATCTGTCCAGCACCAAGCAGGCAGGAAATTTCCTCCTGATTCATGGTTTCTACACTGGAAGAAATGAGATCAAGCTTCCCAACCATCTTGGGTTCTGCGGCAGGAGACCTGTCTCTGCCTCAACTCATGGGGAGCACTTGGAATGTCTGAAGGGAAAAATATCCCTAAGGATAGCCAGACACAAAGAGAGCAGGTGGAACTACCATCTCCAGCCCTGGAAACTCTGCTCTATAGCTTGTCCAAAAGAGACACCAAGTCAGAGTGGTTGTTCAGCAGCACCACGCCATAGGAGGTTGGTTCCACGGGTCCCCTAGGCACAAACCTCTAGTCAGTCTTCCAATACTGCCTAGACATCCCTTTGGGGACCTCCACCAGTGCGGGACCAGGATGGGTTGTTGACTAAAACTGAGGCAAACCTGGGCTTAAGGCACCATCTAGTGGTGCAAAGAACACAGCAACTTAGTGTCCAAAAAAAAAAAAAAAAAGAAAAAGAAAAAAAGAAAAGAAAAGAAAAGAAAAGAAAAAAAACAGAAACAGAAAAAGAAAGACTAATCAACAGGTAAATTACAAACAATCTCTAAGCAAACATATCTAATAAAAAACAAAACAAGCCAGACAAGAAAGTATATATAAGACACTGATGAAAGAAATTGAAGAGGATACAAAAAATGGAAAGACGTTCTATGTTCATGGATTGGAAGAATTAATATTGTTAAAATTATAATACTACCCAAAGAAATCTACAAATTCAGTGCAATCCCTATCAAAATACCAATGACATTCTTCACAGAAATAGGAAAAACAATCCTAAGATATGTATGGAACAACGAAAGCCCCCTAATAGCCAAAGCAATCCTGTGTCAAAAAAAAAAAAAAAAAAAAAAAGCTGAAAAAGCTGGAGGCATTACAGTACCCAATTTCAAAATATACTACAAAATTATAGTAAACAAATCAGCATGACACTGAAAACAGATATACAGACCAATGGAACAGAATAGAGAACCCAGATATAAATCAGCACATACACAGACAACTCATTTTCAACAAAGGCACTGAGAACATAAAATAGGAAAAGGACAGTTCCTCCAATAAACGGTGCTGTGAAAACTGGATTATTATATGCAGAAGAATGAAACTCGACTCCTATTTCTCACTCTATACAAAAATCAAATAAAAATGGATTAAAGATTTAAATCTAAGACCTGAAATTATGAAACCACTAGAAGAAAACATTGGGGAAATGCTCCACAACATTGTTCTGGGCAAAGATTTTTGTGCAAGACCTCAAAAGCACAGGCAACCAAAGCAAAAATAGATACATGAGATTACATGAAGCTAAAAAGCTTCTGCACAGCAAAGTAAACAATCAACAGAGAGAAGAGCCAACACAGAATGAGAGAAAAATATTACTTGCAAACTATCCATTTGACAAGGGATTAATGACCAGAATATATAAAGAGCTCAAATAACTCAATAGCCAAAAAGAAAAAAACTGATTTAAAAAATAGGCACAAGATCTGAATAGGCATTTCTCATAAGAAAACATTATACATTGCCAAAAAATATATGAAAAAATGCTCGATGTCACTAATCATCAGAGAAATGCAAATCAAAATCACAATGAGATATCTTCTCACTCCAGTTAAAATGACTTTTATAAAAAGATATAGGGAATAACAAATGCTGGCAAGGATGTGGAGGAAGGGGGACCCTCACACACCGTTGGTGGGAATATAAATTAGTAGTGTCACTGTGGAGAAAAATATGGAGGTTCCTCAGCAAACTGAAAATAGAACTACCATATGATCCAGCAATTCCACTACTGGATATATATTCAAAAGGAAGGAAATCAATATATTGAAGAGATATCTGCACTTCCATGTTTATTGCAGCACTATTTATAATAGCCAATACATGGAACAAGGCTAAGTGCTCACTGACGGATGAATGGACATAGAACATGTGGTATATATGCACACGGAATATTATTCAGCCATAAAAAGAAGGAAACCCTGTCATTCGCAGCAACATGGATGGACTGGAGGTCATTATGCTTAGTGAAACAAGCTAGGAACAGAAAGACCAGTATTCCATGTTCTCACTCATATGTGGGAGCTAAAAAGGCAGATCTCAGAAAGGTAGAGTAGATTGGGGGTTATCAGAGGCCAAGAAGGATAAGGGGGATGATAGAAGAAATGAGACCCAGTGTTTGATAGATCAGTAGGGTGACTACAATTTACAATAATCTATTGTATATTTCAAAATAACTAGAAGAAGATAATTTGAATGTTTCTAGCATAAAGAAAAGACAAAGATAAAGAAAAGACAAATATTTAAGACAGTGGATATTCCAGTAACTCTGATTTGGTCTTTACAAATTTTATGAGTGTATTAAATTATCACATGTATCCCGAAACTATGCACATCTATTATGTATCAATTTTAAAAGAATAAAAATCTAGTTAGCATTCTCCCCACCCGCAGTCATCTGAGCCCTTCTGTCCCCATGCTCCAAAACGCTATCACGGTTTTCACACTCACTTGTGTGATTTGTCAATGCTCTGGAGTCTAATTCTTATCACTAAGTGACTGTGTAGGCCTGTTCATTTCTAGTTTCTGTTCCGCAATGTGCAGCGGCTTAAATCCATGTATCAGGACTTGGGGCTTTTCTGGTCACTGGAGTCATAATTCACAGTTCTCTACGAAGACACATTAACTTGGAGTGGGAGGGTGGAGTACTAGCCCTTCCTCATTGAAAATTCCCGGAGCGCGTGGGGACATCGTTTTATCCGCCGGATCGCGTGCAGGGCTCGGCGCAGCAGGTACGGGACTGTGCCCCGCGAAACCCCCGCAGCCTGCAGACCCGCCCTGCCGCTCGCGCCCAGGCACCGCTGGGCTCCGGGTGGTACCGGGGCTTGGTCCGGGACCCCACCCCCCACCCCGCCAGCATCTGCCGCCCAGCGCGGCTCCTTCATCTCCATCCCTGCCACTCGGACCCTGGCAGTGGAGCTGAGAATCTGGGGTAGGGGTCTGGCTTTGGGCGCTGCTCTCAAGCGCAGGCATCAGGTTATGGGCTCTAGCGCCGGTGGAAAGTGCCGGAGCCTACGAAACCGGGCGAAGCGCCCAGCGCGGCTTCCCGGACTCCCCACGTGTTCCCAGGGCTCCCCTTCTCCGGTTGTCGGGTTCTGGCTGGGACGGGGCCCGGTGGCGGGGGAGTGGGCGGGGTGCTAGGGAATGAGTGTCCCGGCCCGGCTCCCCCTGCAGGAGCCAGGAAGCAGCTGCGGACAGTGACACATCCCAACCCACCTGGGGAGTTGGGTGCGCTTGCGGGGCTTACAAAATAAGACACCTCTCACAGTTTTGGACGCTGAGAAGTCCAAGATCAGGGTGCCAGCAGATTTGGTTTCTGGTAAAGGCTCTCTTCCTGGATTGCAAAAGGCCAGCTACCTTCTAGCTGTGTCCCCATATGGCAGAGAATAATCTCTCTCTCTTCCTCTTCTTTAATGCCCTTAATCCCATTATGAGGGCCTCACCCTCAAAACCGCCTTTAACCCTAATTTACTTCCCTAATTCCTCATCTTCAAATACCATCATATTGGGGGGTGGTACACATTTAACATAAGAATTTAGTGGGGACATAATTCAGTCCATAGCATATGTCCTCTCCTAAGTCCTTAGTTCTTTCATCGTCTACTCACTCCCAGCCACAAGATAGCAGTTCCTCTTTTGCATCTGCTACTTCTGCTCCATTTGAGTCTTTTTAAAAAATCACTTTTTATTAGTTAATTAGTCTTTATATTAGTTCTCCCCTGTTCAAATAACTGATGTGATTTCTGTCTCCAGTGGACCCTGACTGAACTAACTGCATAAGCATCTCACACACTATCAGAAGACTGTGGCAGGAGCCTGAAGTACAAAGTGAAGGTTCATCAAACCCACCCTGTCTTGAGTTAATGCAGCTTGTAGAAAAAAAGATGCTCCATTAAAAATGAAAACTCTGAGATAAATGCTGAACTGAACCAGACAGGGCACCAGAACAACTAGTATAAATGAGCACTGTCTCTGGAAAACCAACTTGTATATTCATGCTATTGATACGTCATATTCTAAGAGGATATCAAGGAATTCTAGTTCCCACCCATCTTTCCTATCTGCAGTACCCCCAATCAAAGGAAAAAATATACTCAGAAGCCAAAGAGACCTCTCTAATTGCTACCCAACTCTTCATTACTTAATACTTCCAGATAGCATCCTTGGTATTAATGGAGGGAATGGCAATGCACTATTGAGGCACTAATGGCAGTCATCAGGTAATATCGTATCAGGAGATGTTTTTTTCTCTCATAAATTCCTTGAATACAAAACCAGGCATACTAATTAATATAATGCTTTTCAAATGTAGGTCCACTGAGTTCTACATATTCCTTGGCCAACAAGTGCCCCAAAACACTTCTCTTTCATTGCTTGGTTTGGTTTTGATAATAATCTAGACATTTTAATATAAACATTGTGTAAGTCGACTTCGCGTTGCTGCAAATGAATCTGGCTCATGGCAACAGCATCTGCTTGGCTTTTGATGAGGGCTTTTGTGCTGCATCAAAACGTGGCATACGAAAGGCAGAGGGGAAGTGGGCACGAGTGAAGAGGAGTCAAACAGAAGGAAGCTTGCTTTCTAACAAACTACACTTGGGGTACGAATGCATTCCACGGGAACTAGTAATAATTCTGTATCACCAGAATGAGAACTCCCTGACTACCCTGAGAATAGTATCAAGCCTTCCATGAGGGATCTGCTCCCATGACCCAAACAGCTCCCCCAGGCCCACCACCACATCAGATGAAATTAGCAAAAAGTTGAAACTTGAACATACCGGTATAGCTGAGGTGACATAAGAAGAACATATTATAGTATGAAAAGTACAGGCTTAGAATGGGAGAAAAGGAATCTGTAGACAAAGTGAAGGAACCAGGAAAGAAGGGTGCTCTGGACACCCTGGGAAGGCCAAAGACTAAAGGGCTAGAGGTTACCAACAAATAAAATAAGACCCGGCACATACCTTTTGGCTATGGCAAGTAGAAGGTGATTGGTGACCTTAGAGTAATTTTAGAGAATGTTGGGGTGGACAGAAGTCAAACTGCAGCGAAGAGTGACTCAAAGGTGAAAAAAAACAACAGTTTATGTATAAACTTTTTTTTTTTTTTTTTTTTGAGGCAGAGTCTCGCTTTGTTGCCCTGGCTAGAGTGAGTGCCATGGCGTCAGCCTAACTCACAGCAACCTCAAACTCCTGGGCTCAAGCAATCCTCCTGCCTCAGCCTCCCAAGTAGCTGGGACTACAAGCATGTGCCACCATGCCTGGCTAATTTTTTTCTATATATGTATATTTTTTTAGTCGTCCAGATCATTTCTTTCTATTTTTTTTGGTAGAGACGGGGGTCTCACTCTTGCTCAGGCTGGTCTCGAACTCCTGACCTTGAGCCATCCATCCACCTCGGCCTCCCAGAGTGCTAGGATTACAGGCGTGAGCCACCGCGCCCGGCCTGTATAAACTTTTTATTAAGAAACTTGACTGTGAATAGAAGGATGAAAAAGCAGGGCAGTAGTTACAGGTGTAAAAAGCAAAGAAAGCATAGATTTTCTTTTTTTAATATGGGAGATAGCGATCAAATTAATGAGCTAAGAAGACTTTCCAAAGGACTGAAGAGATTGAAGATATGGGAGAGAAGGTAACTCGAGCATCCACGTCCTGGTAGGAGGAGGTCTACTTCTTAAAACAGAGGGGTAGAGATATACGAGTTCAGTTAAAGGGGACAGCTGGACACTCCTCCATAGTGGGAGTAAAGAGGAAACCCTAGAGGCACACGTGTTTCAGATTAACACCTTCCCCTTACCACCACCTGCCTTGAGAACTAATCCCTGTGTGCTTTTTATCCCAATCATGGTCAAAGATGTGTCACAGCTGTTTCTTTAAGATTTTCCAGAGTAAGAACCTTCTGAAAAGTAGGGGTCTAATATAAACTTGAGGTGGCAAGGATTGCTCTTCAATATTGTCTGTGATACTTTAAACCCAAGTGTCTGTGTCTATCTCTGATCCCTATTTAGCCTTTCCAGTTCCTCTCTGGAAGCAGAACAGTACAAACTTCAGAACTGGGGATACTTGGGTTTGAACGGAAACTTGCCTCTTTGAACCTCTACCCAGCACTAAGAAGCACTGTTTCATAATGAACAGGGTTGACAGTAGCATCATGCCTTTGCTTCCAGCAAGGTATTGCAAGGGATACATGCTACCAGATGGTATCACTGTGATTCTAAAAAATAACCTGGAAATTTAAACAGAATTTTTATAATATTTTGTAATAAGCAGTATAGCAGCTATCAGTATCTTTTGAGAAACACCGAGGCTTGCTTACTATTTCACAAAAGAGTGCTTTAAAAGGGGAGTTAACTATGTATCTGCATATTTTTTCTTTTTTTAAAAGGCCACTGTTCCAAATATGCTGACCTTTTCTGTGATGATAAGGGGCTAACAGTAGTGGAATACCTAGAAAATATTTTTGAAAAAATACAATTGATTGCCTTTCAGGTAAAGGTGCATCTTATCCATGAATAACAAATTAATTACTTTTTGAAGAGTCTGGAGTGATCATTTTGAGAACACCTGTTGGATATTTTTCCATAATTGTATAATTTTGTTGCTTAAAAAGATGTTAAAACTGTCATATATGGATGCTTAAAAAACTTTGAAATGTAACTTCTAACCTTCATAAAAATTGTCCAAAAAGAAAAAGTTTGGTGGGCTTCAAACTTAAAAATTTAAAAAGTACATTAAAAAAAATTGGTTTGCAAGAACTGGTTTTTAAAAGGACAGATTTTTACTAGTTATATTTTAATGAAAAAAATCTTTAATTATTAGTGTATGGATTAAAAATCAAGTGTCAAGATTTAGTAAGTACACCCAATGCCGCCGTTACTCCATTTTCTATTTAAATCCACTCATGAGAGCCTTTCTCCTATGATAGATAGAAATCCAAATTTAGAAATAAGCCAAATTTAAAACCTGGTCTTCGAATGACTGTATTTAACAGCACTATACTAAGATAAAAACAAACACACATGTGTTCATTTTAAATTTCTGTGAGCACAGAAATGTGTATTTTTAACAAAAACATTTTTCTCATTCTTTTAAATTTCTGTTTAATGTGTTTTATAGCATTCATAATATATTAGTATTTAGCACATTATCCCATATAAATCCATGGAGATCAACTGGGGATGCCCGTCAAAAATTATGTTGATGGGTGTCCCGCCAGAACTGTTTGAAAACCACTTACTTTAGCAACTTTAACCTCTGGTTTTGCTTTTAGTTGAATTTCAGAGTTAAGTTCCAACTTTGAAACTGCTCTTGCATACACACTCCAAACACGAATACTGCACATACTAGCCCAGGAAAACAAACCAATCTATTGAGTAAAGCCTTCCACAACCACCCTCCCAGGAGCAGGCACCGGCCCTCTCTCTCCCGCGTCACCTCCAAGCCATCTGCAGAGGCCACCCGCCTCCGGCCAGCGCAAAAGGATGCCATGCGAGGCTCAGGCTCCTCCCAGGGTCCAGCACTGGGTATTCGGAGTCAACATTGCACCGGCCAGGGCAATCAGACAGTTCTGAGTCATTTGCCTGGAAGCCTTGCCCTTGATCACCGCGGACGTGAAGCATCCGCAAAGCAGGAATAGTAGCAGCGACGGCGGCAGCAACAGCAGTAGGAATCTCCCAGGTACCGGGCGGGGGAGGCACGGGGATCCTCGGTTCCCACCCGGATACCACTTCCCTGGAGCTCCGGGGGAGCGCGGGAGAGAGGAAGGGGAGGGAGGAAGGCAGGGGCAGGAGCCAGAGGCAGGAAAGGGAGAACTAGGAGAAAGACGGCGGGTAACCGAGAAGGCGAGCTGCGGGGACTGCGGGGGTCTCCCCGGCACAAGCCGCGTCAGGGTCCCCGAGCCCGGCGCTGCCCGGGCCCTGCGTGAGTCCGCAGAGGGCCGCGGGCCGGGGGAAGCAGCGCGGCGCCGAGACCTGGAAGGGACCGGCAGCCGGTCCGGGGAAGCCGTGCCCATGCTCCGCCCGTGCGGCGCCGACGCCTCTTCCCTGGGATTTGCCAACAGGGTGGGCGTGGCGGGCGACAGGAGCCTGGGGTTTTGAAAAGCCGGAGATGCGCGGGCGGACCTTGGGGAGGGAGAGTGGGAGGAGCCGCGGGTGCGGAAGGAAGGCGGGGGCGCGACCCGCGGCCTTCTGGGATTGCTGGGAGCCGCGGGCAGCTTCCGGGGAGGTGCCGGGTGGCTTCCGCTTCCAGCATACACTGCATCGCTCTGCGACACAGCTCATTGCTTGTGCTCTCTCTCTCCCTCCCTCCCTCCCTTCCTCCTCCCCTCCGTCCCGCTCTTTCCCTCCTTTCTTTTCATCTTTCTGTGTCTTCCATATTTTCTTCTTCATTGGCTGCTTCCCCTCAACTTGGGGAAAAAAACAAGGCTGCTTCTCCACCCACTTCCACCGCAGGGCGCAGCCGCAGCCACTCTAGTCTCCTTAGTCACTCGAATCGATCCTTCACTTCAGGAGCTGCGCAGTCGCTGCTGCCCTCTGCTGTGCGGAGGCTGCCCCAGGCCCAGCCTGCCTCACCGAGGACTGCTGTCCCCTCCTCCCGCCGCAGCCTCCCTGCTTGGGCTGGGCATGGAGGAGCCTCCCTTCCCTCGGCCCCCTGGCCGGGGCACACATGCCCTCCCAGTTCTCCCAGCACGTCCGTGATGGCTGGGTGGCAGTCTCTTGGGTTGTTCATTTTACTGTCTCCAAATATTGGAAATTCCCCAGAATTAGATAAATTTTTCTCTTGTCCCTCCACTATACGTTCTGAGTAATTTCATCCATTCACATAGACTCTCCCAGAATCGGGATGCTGATGACTCCCAGTCTCTGGCTCTAGAACGTCTACTCGTCTCAAGTCCCCGCCTATATTTACAAACATCCCTGGGCTTTGCTACAGGTTCAGCTGGTATAGTGTGTTCCACACATCTCAAGTGGAATGTATCACCTTCCCCATTCCAAGCTGGCTCCTCATGGAAGATGCCGATGGTTCATGGCCCACCCTAAGTATGAATTTAACTAGGAGCCTCAGGATGCTCCTTGACCCCTCCTGCGGCTCTGCCCCTCTGTGAGCAGTCACTCTGCCTGGCAGTTCCATCTCGCACTACTCTACTGCAGATGTTTCCTCTGCATTCAGCAGTCACTGGCCCATGGTTAGTGGTCCACCAGCCAGTTCCCCAGTCTCTTTCCACACCAAATGGTGAGCATGCCGTCTTTCTAAAACCACAACATACTCATGTAAAACGTTTGCTTAAAAACCATGCATGGCCTTCCAGATTATGAGCTCAAGTTCAAACTCCTAAACCTGGCATAAGGGGCCCATCCTGTCTCACCGCTACGTCTGCTCATAGGAAACCATGCCCATCCGCTCCTGTGGACCCTAAGCAAACCTTGCCCTTCCTGCCACATTCTTCGCACCTGCTAATTCCTCAGCCAAAAATTCACGCCTTGAAATGATAGCCCAGGTTTCTATAAGGTTTAATAGAAATAAATGAGTAATTAATGATAATAGTTAATATTAAGCTGGCATAACTTTTTATCACTTGGAGTAAGGTGTCTGCCTATGTTAGGCTCCTCCCTCCCTCCCACGGAGACTGGTTAGTAGGATGCTACAACCGATGATTACATTTCAAAGGGATGGCTCCCAGGCCCTTGAGAAACACTTGTCCTGGAATGTGGAGCTGGCAAGAAGTCTTTAAAAGATTTGCATCTCAAAGGGACAGATAAAGAATTTACAATTACCATTTTTCTAAACTAAATGCTTTAAGGGCAGGAAGAACTCTGTTGAGTTTGTTTATTTAGTCAAGTTTAGCTTGATTACAATATAGTCATTCTAAGGCCCTCTTGGCCAGGATGGATCCAAAATCAATGCATCCAATTCGAAGTATTTACCAGATGACAAGATTTGCGCTTCATATTTTATATCCATGCCCACGGGCTTTCTTTGCAGCTCTCCAACTCACTTTCAGCAACACTTATGGAATACGGGGTATCTTTTTGAAGTCACCCTGAAAAGTAATATTTTTTTTTCTGTCTTTCCAGTAGCCTGTATTTTAGATCAGACTATCCCAAACAAACCCTCCAAATTTGGTTAGATCTATCTAATTGTTTCTCAGGACATGATGACAGAAATGCTTTTTATTTATAAAGAATTATCTGTAATTCTTAGAACATTCTTTATAAATTACGTTAGAGATACCAAACTGAAAGAGAACTAGCAGCAACAACAGCGGGGAGTTTTGTATAATGGTCAATAATCTGGGCTCTGGAATTGAACTGTGGTTCCAGTCATTGGTGACTACCTCAGGGATCTAGAATGAACTTAGCTAGTAAACCTCACTCAGTCTTCTCATTCCTAAAGTTGGGCAATCACTGCCTCAACTGACCTCAACATGTTGTTGGGGTTAAATGAGATGATACATGGAAAGTGCTGACAATGGTGCCCGGCACCAAGACATGTTGGCCACGGTTACACTAAGATAGGGGTTACACAACTGTCAAAGGGTGTCTGCACCGCTATTGCTAAGAGTGGTACCGCCATGGACCCTGGGATTGGCTATTTTGCAAATAAACCAGTGCTTTAGTTTCCTATTGGTGCTGTAACACTTTACCCAAATTTAGTGGCTGAAGACAACAGGAATTTATTATCATACAGTTCCAGAGGTGGTAAGTCCAAAATGGTATAGCAGAGCTGTGTTTTTTTCTGGATGCACTAGGAGAAAAATCTCTTTCCTTCCCTTTTGCAGATTCTAGAGGTGGCCTCATTCCTTGGTCAATGTCCCCACATCACTCTACTCTTTGCTTCCATTGTCACATCTCCTCTGACTCGGACCCTCCCGCCTCACTCTTAAAAGGACCCTTGTGATTCCATTAAGCCCACAAAGACATACCAGGATAATCCCCATATCTCAAGATACTTAATTCAATTGCATTTGCAAAATCCCCGTTGCCAAGTAAAATAATAGCCACAGATTTCAGGGATTAGGAGTGGAAGTTTTGTGGGGTGCAGTTATTCTTCCTTCCACATGTGGTGTCTGCTGACTGTGTGACTAAGGGAGGGCTCGGCTGATGTGCTCCTGTGTTGTGCCTTGATCCAGACTTGCCCTGATGGATGATATCTGCGAAGCAAATGGCGCTTTTGCCATCAACTTATTTAAAATGTTGGGGGAAGAGGATAACTGTCAAAATGTATTCTTCTCTCCTCTGAGCATAACCTCTGCCCTGGCCATGGTCTTGTTAGGGGCGGAAGGAAACACCGCAGCCCAGATGTCCCAGGTACGTGCGCCTGACACAAAGAAAGAACCCGGCATGTTCCTTTTGTGCTTCCGTGGAGCAGGTTTTTCCATCGTTTCACTCCAGCTGGTGAAAGCCTTGTGGCTGCAGGCGGGGGGAGGAGGGCACCTCGGTGATGGAGAATGGGCAGACATGGGTAGAAAGGTGAATTGTGTAGGACATTTCATCTCCTCTAACATTGATGGGAGAAATCAAGTCATAAAGTTATTTGCTTTAGGTAAAATCATCAGTACATTCTGGCAAAATCACAACTTTGATAAGTAAGGCAAATTATAAATCATAATTTGGTCTGGAGAACTTCTGTAAAATTGCTGATGAGACATTTTTATTTCTGCTCTTTTGCATTCCCTGGGTCATGTTAGGTTCATCCCAGCTACCTTTTTTTCTGGTCTGCTCCCTCCTGAGTTACTGCACACGGCCTTGCTGGCCTGGATGAGTCTGCTCAACCAGTGGTTCTCACCAGGGGCGAGGAGATGGATTTTGCCTCCCTGGGAACACCTGGGGAGAGCTGAAGAGTTTTAGTTCTCATATCTGAGGTGCTACTGACATCTGGTGGACAGAGACCAGAAATGCTGCAAAACATCCTCCAATGCACAGGACAGCCCCACGACAAAGTATCCATCCCCAAATGTCAACAGTGCCCAGATTGAGAAACTCCATGCTAGACAATTAAACCAAACTTCTTTTAAGATAGTAACCTGTGTGATTTTTCGTACAGAGATTTTTTTGGAGTTAGCCCTTTGGGGGAGTAATAATGGCAATGTTAAAAGCCGGAGTCGTTTTCTATTCCCAGGCACTTTGTTTGAATGAAGACGAAGATGTTCACCAAGGTTTCCAGTTGCTTCTCTCTGAAGTTAACAGAACTGGCACTCAGTACTCGCTCAGAATTGCCAACAGACTCTTTGGAGAAAAAACGTGTGATTTCCTTCCAGTAAGTAGTACTCACATGCTGATGAAAAGGAAATTGAAAGTAAGATAAAAACTATAGAAGAGCAGAGCATACAACATAACTCTACTGCTTTAAAATGTGCTTAGAATTACACTTCTGCAATTATACTTTTAAATTTTATGATGGCTTCTGAATTATGTCCCTTTTCAATTGTTTCTGATACATCCCTCCCTGATATCAATGTCAATATGTCCGTTTTCCTGTACCCAGACTTGCTTATTCCCCTCAGTTCCCTATCCCTGAGTGACCGCATCATTCAACATGTTGTGCAGAGTTCCTCCCCAATCCCACATCTGGTCGTTGGAAAGCTTCCTGCTGAGATGGGCTCTCAAGGTCTCCTAAATTCACTTCCTCCTGTGAATCACCACTGGCATTGTTTGGGCTCAAACTCTGGTTGTATCTTCTACATTATTATTAATTGCTTCTAATTTGTCTTTCCAAGTCCAGCCTGGTTCTTTCCTTTGTCTCCTAAATACACACTACTGATGAAGAATAATCTTTCTAAAATGAAAGTATGTTCATAAAGCTGAGGTTTTTGAATCTGGGTAGATTCTATTTACTGCAGCATACAATTTCAAAGTTCCCTAGTCCAGTCACAGCTTGCCGTAAAGCAATGAGGTCCAAAAAATTATGCCATATAATATGCTGTCTCGAAATTAAGGAAATGATACCAGCAAGCTTAGCCATCTTAGTGCCTGGGAGTTCTGAGGGTTCTCATGTAAGAATTCCTGTCCCAGCCACTGTTGGGTGCTGCTCTATGAAAGTTACCTGCTCTGGGCTTACCTACCTGTGGAGATGATTCTGGATCTCAGAAGTCTCCCAGGTAGATCAATGTTCATTTTCGAACATCAGCCTGATCTTTGACTGTTATAATAATGGGGACATGGGGCACCAACCACCACTGTTCTCCATTGCTTGGCTCCTCCTTCCCTCTACGTCCTCTTTCTTTGGTAGAAATTAAAATATTTGAGAACAGGGAATGGTTAGAGGATGGAAGCCAATTGCCAGGCATATTATGTCTGAAGCCAGGTTTTTGTGGGGTGAGTTATCTGGGTTTTAACGTATTGGGTACAGTCCTTTTCTGTTTAGACCCCAACTCACATTTCAAGGCTCATTCCGTGGCATTATGTTTTCCCAAATCTTCTCCCTGACACACACAAACACACAGACACACACATGTGCACATGCACACATGCAAAAACACGCACAGGCACACACACAATCTACACACATGTACACACAGCACTTACATGTACGTGTGTGTACACACATGCACATACTCATGCATACATGCTCACACACTCACACATGCACTCACCTGCACACATGCTGTGATCCATGCCCATCACACTCCACCCTTGGAGGACCTTCCTTGCTCCATATCCTCCCAATAAACCATGATGACCTAGATCTAAAATGCTGTGTCCTTCTTTGTCCACTTATAGATCTGCATGGTTTCTTGACAATCTAGTTCCCCTATGGATTCTCTCAATCATTCAAAAAATATGTTTCAGACACCGTGGGTTGGTGGTGATACAAAAATGAGTAAGAGAGAGTTACAGTGCATAGTGGGGGAAACAGAAAACCAAAGTCAATGAAGGCTGTTCGAAAGGGGCGTTCCTGGACTGTTTGTGCATGGATGGTGACAGCCATGACATCTTGTAAGTGTCTGTGTGTCTCGGCTGCGTTTCTCACTAGGCTCTGAGCCATCTCAAGCCAAGCACCTCAGAAAGTGTCAGGTGCTAGTGGGTGGCCCAGACATTTTTGTTAATTGTATGAATGCATCTTAAATTGCGGCGTGACCTATGCAAGCATTTATGGTAGACATGTGTTAAGAGGGGAAAAAATTGTTTTCATAGTTGTAGGAACGTTTGCGGAGTAAGGCCAAACTCAATGTTTTGTGTTTGCAGACCTTTAAGGAATCCTGTCAGAAGTTCTATCAGGCAGAGCTGGAGGAACTGTCCTTTGCTAAAGATACTGAAGGATGTAGGAAACACATAAATGACTGGGTGACAGAAAGGACTGAAGGTAAGAGGGTTTCATTTCAGTGGACTTGGAATGACAATGGAATGAGGCCGGGATTGGCTGGGACTGTATCTCCACAGTGTCGCCACTGTGACCTGTTACCATGGTCTGCTTGTATGTGTTTCCTGGGTTCTCAGGCCAGAGATGCAGAGGCAATCTGTTATTTATCTTGGGCCTATCAGATTATGAAGCAGTGATTTTTTTTAAATTCTTAAACCTGTTGTTAAAATCCTCCCCTCTGGACTGTTCTGGAAGATCTTTGAAAAATGTTTCCTCTCAGGAGCCTCGTTCATCTTCTGTCTTGGGCGTCCTCCCATGCTCTGAGGAAGAACGATGTTCAGTTAGGTTGCAGCTTAGGTACAGCAGCATTTCGTGTCACCGTGATATCTGCCTGTGGTGATGAGAACCACTCATTAGTTTGATCTGCAGCCCTCTCCCTCCTTTCTAACTTGGCTGGAGCTACATTTGCTTTCACAGTGTGGCCTTTTCTGAATTTGCTCCAGTTTCTGGAGGTGCAGCTAACGTGGAGCCTGCAACGTCCCCTGTCCAGACCCTACTTTTTCCCACCAGAAATATTTCTGCCAGTTTTTGCCTTGAGTATGGATGGGGGTGAAGGGGCATGCTTTTAAGCCCTCTCAGTACATAACAAGTAATTTATATACTTCCAAAAAGTGGAGAAATTAAGTCACTTATTTCAAGTGCCAACCAAGAGTCATTGTTTCATCTGCTCGATCTTTACGGTACATCTGCTGTGTGTTGGGCAGCAGCAATGCCACTGATTATACTGAAAGGTGATTATAAAATAATTGCCATGGGAAGGGAAGAGCCGTTCACGTTTTCATGCGTCACCTGTCCAGTGGCCTCTTACTCTCCGGTTGATCCAACAGTACTAAGTCACCTGGGGAACCTACAAGTTTCTGTACACTTTGACTTTCTCTACCCATTACTTCTCCCCCAGAGCTGCTTCCTTCCTTCCTTTAGGCTGATCACCAGGACTTTTACCCAGAGCATTAGAGCTGGCAGGACCTTGGAGATCACCTTGTCCCCCCTGTCATTGGACAACTCAGCTTCTACTGCATGTCCCTAACTCCTCTGCCCCAGTCACTCCTGTCAGGCAGCCTGCCCCCTCTCAGAGAGAGATCTGTGCTCCCCCATCCTTTGGGAGCCGCTTCTTATCCAAATGAGATCTGAAGATTGACACAGAGCAGTGATCCTCAACCAGGGGGTGAGGAGGGTGCCCTCCAAGTGACATTGACAATGGCTTAAGATATTTTTGTCTGTCACAATTGAAGGAAGTGCTGCTGGTTAAACATCCTATAGGGCACAGGACAGCCCCCATAACGAAGAATTATCTGGCTTAACATGCCTGTAGTGGTGTGGTTAAGATGTTATAGGGCCAAGGTTGAGAGTCCTGTAGTGAGAATCAAGATGTGTGGGTTATTTTCTCAGCTCAGCCACTTGCCACCTGTGTGATTTTGGCAAAAAGTCAGGCAAATGCTCTGATTCTGAATTTCTACATCCACAAATTGAGGGCAAAACGATACTTCCCTACCTACTTCAAGATTGTTGTTTGAGGGCTATTCATCAGGTGGCCAGAAAGACAGGAATGCAACCTGACTCTTAACCCAAGAGTTAGGCTTAATGTGTCAAGGGGATTTTTTGTAAAACAATGCGTATTTCCCCCCAGATGGCAATAGACTTCTCTCATGTTCTTTACAGGTAAGATTTCTGAGGTGCTGGCTGCTGGGACAGTTGACTCACTGACGAAGCTGGTCCTTGTGAACGCCATCTATTTCAAGGGAAAGTGGAATGAGCAGTTTGACAGCAAGTACACGAGGGGAATGCTCTTTAAAACCAAAAAGGTCGGGAAATACTTTTCAGATACACTGCTACTTTCTTAAAGTAATAAGATGGGAAAGATTATGAGTAGAAAAAATAAATAATTCATTTCACACTATCTTGATTCTTAATCTATTCCTGAATGAATTTAATGCTCTCTGAATATCTTTAATTGGAGTGAAGAGGAGAGAAATGAAAATAATTTTTGTATTTATAGTTTTGTTTTTCCATCTTTGGTCAAATACGTCTTCTGTCTCTGGTCCTATGATTTGAATTGGAGGAAAATTTCCTCTAAGCTTTGATTTACTTAGATACCTTTCTGCAATGTCAGTGGAAACTATGTCTATTTATTGCCTTAAAATTCAAGGCTATATAATTCTGAACACAAGAAAAAATGTTAGCAGATGTTAAGACTAACTTTAAAAACACTTTTCTGCATTCTGTTTTGAAAATGATAATGGTTGGAGGCCAGTAGTTGTTAGCCTGGGATTTGACCTTCATCAGCTTGAGAATAACATATTGCACAAAGACATGAAAGTTAAAAATATATTTGACTCAAGCTTTAAAAACAGCTGAACTTGCACATGTTGTCAAGGTCCCCTCCCCAGGAAAACCAAGGCCATAAAACCAATTACATAACTGGGAAACTTTTCAGAGTAAAAGCATAACTCCCTTTGGCCTGAACATCTTTTCTATCTAAACAGATCCTTCAGCCCAAGGGCCTGAATGTTAGTTAGTTAATTAATGCTCCTCTTACTTTGGATAACTACTTTTTAGTTATAAAGCCATGAGAATGCTTCTCTATGAATCTTCTCAAAAAACCAAATACAGCTTCTTCCAAAAATAATGTAGAGATTTATGCCCTTTTATATTGGCCAAGGTATTTTTTCTCACCTGGTGATATCTGATCTGCTGGAACAATAGCATGTTCTATTTAATACTACGATGTACTAATGAAGATTTTATATCTATCAGCAAAAATGTGCAGAAATGATAATATATATGCCTACAGGTTCTGGGAGTCAGATATATCTTAGTTTTAGTAAACTGTGCTTATTTTTTTGTAATCTAATTTAAATTTCATGTTTGTATTAGGAGAAAAAGACAGTGCAGATGATGTTTAAGCAAGCTAAATTTAAAATGGGGTATATAGAGGAGGTGCACACCCAGGTCCTGGAGCTACCGTACACAGAGGAGGAGCTGAGCATGGTCATCCTGCTCCCGGACGAAGACACTGATCTTGCCGTGGTGAGCCCTGGGTGATGAGTCTGAGTGTCTATCAAGTCCAGCTGAGCTCGTTGCTTTTGCATTCATCTACCAGATGGCATTTGAAGAGTTTCCAGTTTGGAGTTATTGCAAGTAGTTCTGGGTGAACACTGCTACATGTCTTTTGGTGAACATGTATATGCATTTCTGTGGAGTATATATCTAGGAGTGGACAAGATTTGATGAAGCTAAGAGAGATTTCCAAAAAATATGAGAACAATATTCTTTATTCTGAATGGAGGAGCTAGTTGAGGGCACAATAATTATTTAACAAAAGTCCTAAAAGAAGAGCAGTAATTGATCAGGGCAGTGCTTCTCAAACATTAATGTGCACATAAAGATCTTGGGGATCTTGTTAAAATGCAGATCTTGAATCAGTGGAGTGTGGCCTGAGATTCTGCATTTCTATCAAGATTCCAGGTGATGCAGATGCTGCTGGTACGTGGACCACACTCTGAATAGCAAGAGTCCAAAGTGCAGATGGGAAATTTACCTTAGACATGAGGAGAGAGAAGTCTTACTGTGACAGAAAAGGAACAGAGTCCAGGAAGGGAGAAAATAAACTTGCAAGGTATGAGATGCAGAACCAATAGTGTGCTAGTAAGCACCTCTCTGGTGGAGGAAGCCTTCATTTATAAAGTTTTCTGATTCCCATGGTGTAAATCCTCCCACCATGGCTGACTTTAAGCCACCAAGGGTTTAACGGTCGATAGGAGCCAGCCCCAGCACACCAAGATGTTGAGGGTGGGGCTGCCTAATTTCCCTGGTTTCTCTATGGAATCAGAAATCTTTTGGTATAAATTGAGGATGACATGTGTCATGGCCGCTTACGGAAAAAAAAAAAAAAACAGAAAAGTCTAGAAACAGAGCCAAAGTCAAAACAACCATCACTGGGGAGGAGCACTGACCTGGGCTCCAGTTGGTAAAGGGAAGGGGAGATGCAAGTGGAAGTCCTCTCTTCTTCGTCTCCTTCTTCCTTATGGATAAATAGAACAAGTGATGGGTCTTGGAAATTTTGAAGCTAACTCCAGGACAGGCAAAGGGCAAAGAAAGGTGCCAGAAGCAACAGTCTTGTTGAATTCCCCATTTTTGCTCTCCTCTCCCCTCTCACACCTCTTATCATGTTCAGGTGACACCTGGTCCTCCCCCATTCGACCCTGAGTAGCCCCCGGTTCAACTCAGAATCAGACTTCTGAGCCATGCTCTGTGTCTTTCTTTTGTTAAACGATCTCGCCCACTCACAGTAATGTGTACTGAATGGATATTAATATAATCGGTTTGTTGGAATTTTCTAAACTGTTAACAAATGTTTTTCAACATTTGAAGTGAGTTTGGTGCAGATTGTTTTTATTAAAAATTTCTACCCATCTCAGCTATTTTCTAGCTCTTCTACTCATATGCATAAGACAGGGAAAAGACAAGAATTTTCGGAAACATCTTGGTGTGTTCATAACAAACAATATGTGTGGGTTTTCTTGGACCAGAACTCACCATCTAGTCACTTATCATGGGGGTGGGTGTGTAATAAGTGGGTGGGTGGGCACCAGGCTGTTGTCACCTAGATTTTAAGATTTGGCCCTTATTCCAGGTGGAACAAACACTTACATATGAGAAGTTCAGAGCCTGGACAAGTCCAGAAAAGATGATGCAGAGTAAAGTTCAAGTTTTCCTTCCCAGACTAAAGCTGGAGGAGAGTTATGACTTAGAGTCTTTCCTTCGAAGTTTAGGAATGACTGACGCTTTTGAAGAAGCCAAGGCTGACTTTTCTGGAATGTCAACTAAGAAGAATGTGCCCGTGTCCAAGGTCGCCCACAAGTGCTTTGTGGAGGTTAATGAGGAAGGCACAGAGGCGGCCGCGGCCACTGCAGTGGTCAGAAATTCCCGGTGCAGCAGACCAGAGCCAAGATTTTGTGTAGACCACCCTTTCCTTTTCTTCATTAGGCATCACAAAACCAACAGCATCTTGTTCTGCGGCAGGTTCTGTTCTCCGTAGAGAGATGTCATTGCTGTACACGCCCGCCTTTCTAGTCTGCCTACCTTGCCTTAATTAAAATCTTATGTGACTAAATAGGTGGGGTGGCTTGAATGCCAAAATAAAGTGTGTGCACCTGGGTAGTTTGTGAATGTTTTTGCTGAAGATTCTATGAGCCACTGAGAATAACTGAGGCTTCAGATGCGTGAAGGTCAGGGCTGAGAAGGTGGTCCTGGTTTTGGAATGTTTGGGGTGCCTCTCATTGCCTCTGCGCTCACCTGAAGTCTGTGCCCATTGTTCTTGGGCATCCATAGGAGCATCTCAGGGCTTCACCAGGCATCCCTTGATGTGCTCTTCCATCCTGCAGTGATCTCCAAGCTCTGCCCACCACCATTGACAGGCTCACGAGGGGACGTGAGTGCCCAGGCCCCACTGCACACAAAGCCAGAGGTAAATTCTTCAGAGTGAACGCTGCAGCCTGCCATGTCTGACACACAGCTGAGATGTGTCTCTTTTTCCATTAGCATCCCACAGACAGCCTCACATGTCCCTTATCTTATACAGTCCCTCATGAAAACAGCTGCTTTAGGTCTTCTTTCCATAACCCACAGATACAAGTTCAGCAGCTCCAAAGTGAGCTTCAGGCCTGAGCTAAGAGGCAAATCTCTGAAACATGCCATGTCATCCTCCCCATCCCCTTTCCCTCTGAAACGTACACAGAAGGCCAAGGAATCTTCATACAAAACAACTCTTGGAAACAAAGACCCCTCTAGTTAATCATTTATACTTAGACATGGCTTACGCATATGCCTTGCCTAAGAAAGGGCCTCCCTGTGTTATATTTTTCTGACAACACAAGAGAAAATATGCATTGTGGTAGCAATTTGGAAACTGTAGAAAAGTATACAAAAAAAAATTTGTCACCCACAATTCTATCACTTAGCAATTATTGCTGTTAACAGTGACATGCATCCTTCCCGATGCATGCAAATATAAATTTATAAGCATTTAATACAAGTTAATTGTATACTTCTGTAGCTTATTTCTACTCTTACTTCCTTACTATAAACCTTCCTCAGGATCCTTCCAGGTTATCAATTCCATGTGTATAGTATTCCTATATGGCTATATTTCTATAATTGAATCTACTTTGAGTCAGTTTGGGTAATTATAATTATTTATATCATATATTATACGTTTTGAATATCCTAAACATTTGCTCACATCCCTAATATTTTTAAATAAATATCTCTAAAAATAGTACTAGATAAAAATTCAGCACATTTTGAGACTTCTTGCAAATTGGTCTCCAGAAAGTTGCACTATTTACAAACCCACTTACGTCACCATGTACGCCTCCCTCACTGCTGCCTGCCTTATTTTTGTTACGAGTTGAACTGAACAGTGATTACCCTTGACTCTATTTTTGACTTACGGTTCACAGTTCTCTGAACTATGCATATTACAGCTTTTACTTAAAATTTGAATTTATTTAAAACTTAAAATTAAAAACTAGATTTTATTCTCTGATAGGCCACATTCATTTCAGGGACCGTGTTCTCTAAAGCAGGTTTGGCCAAAAATTAATCCACATAACTGAAAAGTGTACATCTGTGAATGTGGTCTCATTTCACCTCTAATTTTTTAAAATTCACACTTTTATTGAGGTATAATTGATGAAGAATAACTTTCACATGTACTACATGTAACGTGTACAATTGGATAAGTTCTGACACATGTATGCCCATGAAACAAACCATCACCACATTCAAGATAATGAACATATTTATCATACCCCCAATTTCTTCTTGTATCTCTGTAATTTCTCCTTATTCCTCCCTCCCTGCCCCATCTCAATCACTGATCTGCTCAGGGAACTACTGATCTGTCACTATAGATTAATTTGCATTTTCTAGAATCATATATAATGTACTCTTTTTGGTATGATACCTATCACTCAATACAATTCTTTTGAGATTCATGCATATTGTGTATGTATCAATAGTTTATTCATTTTTATTGGCAAATAATATTTCATTGTATAGATGTACCATAATTCGTTTATCCATTCACCTTTTGATGAACATTTAGGTTGATACCAAGATTTTGGCTATTGCAAATAAAAGTGTTATGAACATTTATGTGTTTATCTTTGTATGAACATTTTTCTTCATTTCTCTTGGGTAGATACACAAGTGGAATGTCTGGGTCATAGAGAAGTTGTATGTTTAACTTTTTAGAATCTGCCAAATTGCTTTCCAAAGCGGTTGTGTCATTTAACATTCCCAATAGAATTTACGAGAGTTTCAGTTGTTCTGCATCCTCATCAATACTTGGTACTTCCACTTGGTACTTTTCCCTTCTAGTCCTTTCTCCGCCCCTCCCCTTGGCTCCTGGGTCCATCAAATGGCTGGAGCCTTTTGTTCGGGGCTCCCTAGGCAGTGAGACAATTCCCCTACCTGTTCTTCCTTGGCCTGGTGCTGTTCCCTGGCGGTAAAGAATGGCGCCATTCGCTGGGTAGCCTCTTGCTTATACGGTCACAGTAAGGGAATAAAGACTGTTACTTTCAGTGCGGCCAGTTTGACACCCGAAAGTGCTCCGGGCACTCTGTCTCTTTCTGTTTCTTCCTCTCTATCTCTCTGTCAAATCCACAAGGGAACGGGGTGATCAATTCAGCACAATGCCTTTTTGGAAAAGCAAAAAGCCGAAAAAGTCCTTCAGGGCACTGGTGGAGGTGCTAATAGATCACTTATTTGCAAGAGTCTGAGAGTGCTGCAGGGCGCTTGCTGGGTCTCCGGGAAGTGCTAATGGATTGTTTACATAAACTTTTCAGTCCTGAGGGGACCACTGGTCTTTCTCTTCAGCCCCTACTCTCCAGCCAAGCTCACCCCAGGCGTCCCGTTAGAGACCCGACGGAGGCTGCAGGAAGGAGGGAGGCGGCCCCTGCCACCGCTGCAGTCCTGCGGCGACGCGGGCAGCTGAGCTGCGCCGGCGACTGTGGTCAGCGCTCGGCCTTCCTGGCGCTGATGAACGACCCGAGGCGCATCGAGTTTCTGACAACCCTGGGGCTTGTGCTTCCGGTGGAGAGGAGTGTAGAGCCCTCCCAGGTCACTTTACTCAGCGACCTTGAGCGACCTTGGAGACTGGGCCAGCTCGCCTGCAGGAGAAAGGCGGTAATCTTGTTGAGTTTAGCGAGGGAGTGTGGGCTGGAGGGGCGCCCTGCTTCAGAGCGCCCTCTTCTTCCTCAGCTGGGTACGACGTGGGATCCCACAGATTTGCAAGGTGTGGTACACTGCGACGAGTCCCCTGCCACTGAAAAACACGTCGGGACCACGCTCGCAGAGGCTCCAGCAGCCACTCTGTGGTCCCCAGGGTCTGCAAAGAGGGCTCGAGGAGAGCAGACGAGACCGTTAACCAGACTCAGCTTCCTGGGCTTTTCACGCCACTCTTGCTGGTTATCAAGCCCCATTTAACCTCACCAGGCGAGGTCAATCAGTCTGAGACACAATCCGGATTTTAACAAATTACAAACGCATGGAAAAGGCCGGGTACTTCAAGAAAGCTGCGATTGCAGAAAAGGGGAGGCAAAGATGCCCCTGGAGCGCCCTCTCCTGGAAGATCCAGGCAGCGCACTCCCGAAGAGCGCTCTGGGCCGCGTTGTTCAACAGACTGAGGTTTCCCCACCGGGGTTCCAGGCCCTGGGGCCTCGCAGGCAGCGGGGTCTGCTTGGTCAGAGCATCTATGGCTGATTCAAGTGTTATCCCTTCTCTCCCTTCCAGTGAGTCTGGAGATGAGCCCAAGAGCCTCATCAACGTTTCCCCACAACTCTAGGCTTTTAAAACTAAACAAAACTTGGGGTACACCAAGGTTCCTCTGTGCCCCAGGGGGACTGGAGGCCCTTGCCAAGGTCGGAGTTCAGCGGGGAAGTGGAGAAAATTGCACTTCTTGGGCATTTTGAATACCTGTGCCCAGGTGGCTCTGGTCCCCACAATCCCTGGCACCAGGACGAGGGGGAGACAAATAAAGCTCTCTGGTTTGGGTCTGAGACCACTGCCACCTGTCCTGGCTCTGGGAGAGGACCTTTGGGCCCCTACAAATCTCATGTTGTGGCTCGCACCACAGGATGTGTTCTTGGTACAGATGTATTGTCTGTATGCAGGCCCGGCTCTGATGGGAGTTGCTGCGGTTACGGCCGTCCTAGTGGGACACAGGGAAGCCTACCCAACTATTGTCACCTAGGCCACTGTCCCCCAAAACAATATCACCTACCTATCTGCTGAGCTTAAGTGAGCCAAAGTTCCCTGTGAGACCATTTCTCCAAAGCTCTGTCTGGCCTGTGCACAAGGCCTCGGGTACCTGGAAATCACCCCTTATTATTGGTGACTCAGGGCTATAGTGCCATCCTTGGCATTGGCGGTACTCAACATTTTGGCACTTACAGAGACTGTTATGTAACTGTTGACATCATCAATGTCATTTTCAGCATCCTTCGCCACCTGGTTGACCAGGATCAACTTGCCTTCGTGTGGAATGGGTTGCAATACACCTTCAATGTCCTTCCACAAAGCTACCTAAATTCCCACGTTTTACAGCTTCTGAGGAGCACTTCAGTGTAATTCGTATCCATGCTCTTCTATAGAAAAGGTATTAAGGTACTTTTTTGATCCTTTGGCTACTGTCAAGATTTTTTCCTTGTGTTTGATTTTCTTCAGTTTGAAAAGGATATATGTAGTTTTAGGCCACAGCCAAATTTATACCTTAATTTTAGCCTGTCTCTGGGTTCCATTCAGTATCTCAGCCCATGATCATGACAGTTATACTTCTGTAGATCAGCCAGTAAATGGAGAGGTCACAGACCGGTGCACAACTGAAAGTCTATCAAAGACTCTTCATAAATGTATGCCAAGAATAAGCATTGTGTTATGGAAGCCAGCTTAGAAAGCCAAGAAATGTATCACTCTGGTTTTCCTCCTCCTGCTCCCTGACCCGCTGTGCCCCTGTGAGATGGGTGGAATTGTTTGACTTTTACAATACTTCTGCTTGACTCTCAGAATGCTGTGTGACTGTGTGTGTGTGTTTATTATAAGAAATTGGCTCATGCAATTATGGAAGCTGAGAAGTCTCAGGATCTATAGTCAGCAAGCTGCAGACCCAGCAGAGCTTTGGCCTTGTTCCAGCCATGTTCCAGCTCAATCAACCAGGCAGGTGAAGTTCCCTTTATTCAACTCTTTTGCTCCATGCAGTTCTTCAGTTGACTGGATGGGGCCACCCACATTAGAAAGGACGATCTGCTTTCCTTGGTCTACGGATTCAAATGTTAATCTCATCCAGAAACACCCTCCCAGATGCACTCAGAAGAATGACGATCCAAATGTGTTGTGCTATAATGTGACGTGATGAGAACTAAAATCAGCTGAGAGAGATAAGACTAAATTATGTAAATTTCATGATAAAATTAAATGTAACTTCCCTATTAAAAGACAAAAATCTTTTAGATTGGAAACGAACAACAGTATTTTGTCAAATGTGGTTTTCAATTAGCATACCTCAGATAAAGTGACACAAAATATGAATGTAAAATGATAGGCAAAGATATATCAGGCAAATTTAAACAAAAATACAGCAGGTGTCAAGCTATTAATGTAAAAAAGTAGACTTTAAAGACATAAATTAAGATGGAGAAATGCTATCATTTTATATATAAAAGGGTGCGATTCACAGTGAAGATAAAATTTAAGCTTCAATGTGCCTGTTTTGATACTGGACAGATGAACATAAAAATAGTAAAAATGAATTCAAAAGCTGTATGTTACATTGCACTTCACACAAAGACCCATTTTTGTACATCTTCACAACTCTGAAGTTAAGATATGTCTTGATGTAATTGTCATTGTCCATGTATGCATGTATTTCATCACAGATGCTTATATTGTTGTCACTTCAAGTGATTGTTGGTGCTGTATTTGTTGAGTAGAGTTGCCATTAATTTTTAAAGATTAGATTATTATTTGAGGTTGAAAAGATGATTGTGAATGTTGGAAATTATTGAAGTGGAACAGTGGTGTGGAATTAGACATTAGAGATGCAAATACTTAATGTTTGGAGGAATGATTTAAATTTCCTATTTTCTTGCAAAGTAATAACCATGTTTTACAGGGCCCAAGAAAGGCAGACACCGTCCCTGCAAGTCAAAGAAACTGTGCTGTACTATTATCTATCATATACCATGGGAAATAATGCCAACATCAAAACTTGCAGCAAGCTCTGGTGAGCTTGAGCCCCAGTCCTGAGCAGGGCTGCTTTAGTAACTGGGCAACGGTGGATGTGTAGAGAGAAGATTTCAGAGATTGGCTCCACGGAAGCAAAGAAGGCAGCTGCTAACAATTCCGAAGTCGCTAACTAGTTACATGACCTTGAGCAAGTTACTTAAAGTCCTTTGGGCTCAGATTCTTCTCCTTTGAAACATGAAAGAGTTTGCCTGGATGATCCCC
This sequence comes from Avahi laniger, assembly GCA_963575035.1. Lineage (NCBI taxonomy): Eukaryota > Metazoa > Chordata > Mammalia > Primates > Indriidae > Avahi > Avahi laniger. Next base: position 28,920 of record CAUYSK010017154.1, on the reverse strand, counting down.
GAGTGGCTTCCAGCTCTGACGTTCTCTAACAAATGTGCAGCGCAAGACTATTTTGGGCCATATGCTTTACTTTCTGCATTGAGATTTTTCATTACTTTGTAAGTTTTCTTATTTCAAAGATGACTTTCGTTGTTAGAAATCTAAGCCGGCTCTGGTGTGCTTGTTATGTCGATACCTTTTTCATTTCTGTTAAGGACTTTGATGATAGTTTCCAGTGAGAGCATGGCAAAATAAAATCATGTTTTCTGTTCTAACATTTGTTTCATCTTCATCTTTTGTCGGTGGAAATATTGCTATTTGTCATTTCAACATTTTCCAGCGACACCTCTTTCCTCATCTGGGGCCTTTGAAGTTTCTCTCATTAGAATGAAGGCCTTCGCTGATAGTTCTCCAGGGCTGCTGCTTGTGCCAGGAAAGGGCCGAGGCAAGCCTACTTAAGCATTAAGCAAGGTCTCTAGGCAATCTCCTTCTCCTCCTAATAAAAAGAGTGACATTCAATTAGAGAGCCAAGACTTGGAGGAAAAAACTGCCACAGGGCTTGGGGGCTCAGTTTGCTTCAGTGCTACTGTATGGTAGAAAGCTTATTTATATTAGACAGACCTTATATGCCTTTTTTCTGGGAAAGGGTCAGCAACCCGACAATTCCCTCCCTGGGAGAGGGCTGGAAGTCCAGGGCCCGGGGGCTGAGAGGAGAGCTGACCTGGTCATCCCATTCTGAGGAACACAGAGGGTGACTGAAACATGCCGAAAAGTCCTTCATCTGGGAGAGGCCTCGCTTAGCCAATAGGTCACAAAGCTTTCAGCAGGTGCATAAAGAAAGCTTTCTAGCTGTCCCTATGGAGACCATTTTCTCATATCCTGAATTAGGGCACAATGCAACTATGTTTTTGTAGACAACAGATTTGAAATCAGGTTTGTTCCATAAAACACAAGAACTCTGATACTTCTGCTATTCAGAAACAGTTGAAGTAAGGCCTATTTTTTTTCTACCTTTGGGTAGAAAGAAATGTCAGTGGTGATGAGAGGAAGGGATAGTCACATTTTGTTATTGTTAAGGGTGACAGGTGATTAAAACGGAGGTTATTGGAAAGTCACAGACATTCAGTATTTGAATAGGGAAGTATTTTAGGAATATACTAACCACTACACCTATTTTATGCAATCTAAGACTCAAAGAGTTTATATGGCTTGCGTGGCCCTCAGCATATATCTTTATACATAGCTGTTAATTAAATATTTTGGATTGCGTCCAGTAGCACAAATCTTGTTGGAGGTCCTGAATTATGGGTATGGAAGAAGAATGGGAGGAATTAGACTTTTGTTGAAGTTTAAAATTCCTCCTTTTCCACAGTCTATTTTAAACCTTGCAATAAGCTCTAAGATTTTCACCATTAGAAGTAGTAACAGAGAGCCATTTTTACTCTTCCTTCTATATTTGTAGATCTTCATCTGCAAAGGTACAGAAACAGAAATCTAGGAAGCATCCTTGATTGCTGCCTCTCTGGTGTCCCCATGTGTAGTCAATTTAAATCTTGCCTGTTCCACAACTCCATGTGCATCTACTCTCTTCTCGACCCCTAGCTAGTTCTTCTGCTCCAGTCTGAAAACTAGAACTCCTTTTCTTGAATCTATTCTTTAAATTGTTATCAGGGTACTCATTTTTAAAAAGTAAATATAGTCATACTACACTCCACTTTTCAATGCCTTCATGATAAAATGCAAACTTGTTGGAGAGACATGGCCTTTTATGATTTGTTCCATCACTCATTTTTCATTCTCATCCCCCGCATTTCTTCCCACTTGTATGTAATATTCCAGCTGTAGCAAACTCAGGAGATTGATGAATATTCCATATTCCTTCATATCCTTGTGTCCATGGATACTGGTCAAATTGTGTGTGCTTCCTTTCTGCTTCTTGCCATCACACACCTGCCCACTGGAGCTCCCTGCTGCACAGAGAACTACCTGGGTAGTCCCCAGGTGAAGATAAAAGAAGAGGAGTTCAGCTACCTGAAAGTGATAATGAATCTACTTTTCAGATCTGGATCCTTCTGTAGCCAGCCTGACCTCCTTCTGTCTTCCCTCTGTCCATGACATCTCCTGGCCCAACTCAACCAATGAGTAAAGAGCAAACTGTCTTTTCACACTATGCCCAAGATGATACAAACTGGAATTCTGCTATTGCTGGAAGTATTACTCTGTGCACTACCTGGTCATTAGTATCATTATTAAATCAGAGAAGCCTCTGATCTTGTAATTAATATTGATCTTGACAGTGTATAACTTTAATTTAGTATCTCCCTACGCCCACTGCCTTGTTCTCAGGAAAGCAGAGGCTGCGGCATTTCATTTCCATGGTTGAAATTCCAAAGGGACTATGTTGACTCCCATCTTCCAGGCATGTGTGTATAGTGGGATAGAAGGGCCCTCTCTCTCTTCTGTCTTGCTATGCACATCAATAGTTTTGCTCCCCGGAGCTGTCCCCTGTGGACTCTAGAACCCAGCCAAGCAGCCTCAGAGATCCCAATGGCAAATACAACACTAGCCTTTCCACCTCCCTTGAATTTCTATTGTCCCCTCTCCCTATCCTACTCCAGGTTGAAGGTCAGGGGATGTGTGAGACAAGTCCATTTTTAGGGATCTAAACAACATCATCAATCTAGTCTCAACCTTCTGACTTTCTCCAAGGTCCTCCTTCAGCCCCCGAAAGTCTTGCCTGAAGTCATGCACTGTGTTCTTCCTTCTTGATGGTTTTGGTTCCTGGTAGGTAAAACTAACCCTTGGGAGTTCTGAAAAAGTCTCTCTCTCTTTTTTTTTTGTTTTATTATTGGAAAGTTATCTTATTTGGGACCATAAAAAAATCTGAAATGTCTGGTTTGGAATTTACAGTTGAACCATGACTTTTGTTTTAGCCACTTGGTGTTCTCCTTCTGTCCTGGGACAATTCACCTCTGACTCTGAACTTGCCCTGTGTTAAGGCTTAAGGACGACAGGAGGAAAAACAACAGCAAAACTTTACTACTAAACAGAATAATTCAAAATATTATCCATTTACAGATGCCCTCGATATAAATCAAAGACCAAAGCCATTTTTAAACTTTCACCATGTTCACTTTATCAGGGCTCCCATATCATTTCCGCTAGGCTATGTCTCCAGCTTTCAGTGCCACTTCTATGCCTCTATGCGTTTACACGTATCTGTCCTTTATAAGCCATATCACACAGTAATTTACTTCCTATTTACGTGTTTATCTACTTGCAGTAGATTGAGAGACACTATGGGTCTGTTGCAATCCTACTCACCTCTCACTGGCTCTGTCACTTCCCATGGCCTATGCCAATAGTCAATGAAGTTTTTTTGATAAATTTTTTTAGAAAATATAATTTCTATTCTCAAACACACAGCTTCTAGCTATAGTTCTTAACTTGGTCCTGGACTCCTAATAAGTTCATGGAATATCAAGCCCCTAAAGTTGTATTAAAAAACTTTACATTTGTATGCTTAAGTACATTTTTTTTTCTGGGAAAATGGGACATTGCATCTGAAAAGGAGAATCAGATATCTCCTAGGTTAAGAAACATTGATCTACAGAATTGCATATCTGGAAGTTGCCTCAGTGACGCGTAATTATTTTCCCTATATTCTAGAAAGACAAATCTGAATCTACTCACATTTGCAATATTGAATCCTAACTTTAAAGTTCTTTAAAGAAAGAGGAAGTGCTCTATTTACCTTTAGTATCTTATATTCTAAATTAAAATTCATCGCTCCCTTAATTACATGACTTCTCTGGTTTGCTGGATCACTTTACTTTCTAATCCCACAAACCAATTTTGAGAAAAGCATGGAAGGAAGCAGGTTTATCACAACAAGAGCTCCTATGCAGAACACTGTAAGCCAAGTCACACAAAGTGGAAAATGTACCAACTAAACCGAGCTCTCCTCCTGGTCACACTCTCTGCATTTTGGATGCCCCTGGAGTTCTTGGCCAGGGTGCTTTCAGTTAGGTGAGGGAATTTGGGAAGTGGTTTTCTGTTCCCCTGCTCTACTCTTGATTTGGTTACAAGTAGAACTCCAGAAATCCTTTAAATAGAGTCAGGATTTGGTCAAGGATCATTTCTTTCTATATGAATCCTTGTGTGAATTGAAAAATGCTTTAACAATACTCAGGTACGTTTTTGAAGAGACAAAGCCTGATTCCAAAACAACTTTTTTCTTATGAGGGAAGGAATCAGGTATAACTTTTGTTTTATTCTATCAGTGAAGAGAGATGAACTTTGCTATAGATCCATAGAGCAACCTGATTGATTTGATGATGATGATGTAACAAAAATGTACTATTTCTGAGTACATTATTATGCTAGACACTGTGTTAATACTTCCTATACATGAACTAATTGAATCTTTACAAAGCCCCAATGAATTTAGGTCCCCTCCTCAATTTATACATGGGAAAAGGTTTATTATTGAGAAATTTTAAATAATGAGCCCCAAATCATACTTACTAGGGAGCAAAGAAAGATTTGACCTCATTTGGGTGAATTTTCCCATCTATACTTCTGATCATTAGGGCTGCTGTTGTCTCTGTAGGAAGCTGAAGTCACACTGCATAACACCAGCCTCCTATTATCTTTCCAAAAGATAGGCAAAATTATTTATGTTCATTTATATAGCAATTACGGTTGTCCACATGGGATTTCTTATTTGACTCTGGTCTGGCATGGAGACAAAACTCTTATTACAGAAGCACTAATTATAATTAAAATTTTTAAAACTCCACCCTATTACGAGCCACATCACAGACCATACTGGTTACCATCACAATTTCCCCAGGTTGTAATTTCTTCCAGAAAAGTTCAGAACCACACTAAAAACATTGTCAATATGATGCCACTTGGTGTCACTATAAGTCTGCCTGTAATTGACTAAGCAACGATTTCCTTTTCATATATTCCAGACAAATGACAACTTTTTCATTTTCAAGAAACACTTTTGGGCTAACCTGGAATGGATCTATCAGAATTCAACAAACATTCTTACTTTTTAATTTTATTTTTTTTTTAAAACTTAACAGTGATCAGCTTTGGGTTTATTTCAGAAGACACATTCCTGAACAAATAAGTCTTCACTAATTAAACATAAAAAGCCTTAGCTATTGCATCCAAGTCTCTTGGTGCATTGAATGGAAACAAAAGAACCAGAAAGAAACCCTTAAAAATGTTGTCAAGGGCAAATCAATGCAAAGTGGATTGGAATGTTTAGAATTGATTTCTTACAACTAGTAATTTGATTATTATTACGGATCTAGTTTTACTCTATAGAAGATGTTGTAAGCACTTAGATCTATTAAAGTGGGTAAGAAAAAATATTTACCGAATATTTATGGTGTGAAGACATTGCGTTAAGTGATTTACATGTATAAAGTACATTCATCATCATTCCTGTCATTTTAATTCTTTTCTTTTATTTAATGTTTCACAGCTTACTTAATCTTAATGACTCCTATGAGGCAGAGAGCAAATGTTCAAAGTACTCAGGGATACCATTAGAAACAAAGGAAAGACAGGGAAAGCTTCTATGAGTTACACTTTCTATTTTTATGGCTTTATAAAGAAAGGCATTCTGAAGTTTGTTAAGCACACCGTGCTATATAACTGCATATTTTCCTAGCACTTGCTAAGATCATCAGAATACTTCGCAGCTTTAAAAAAACATTAAAAACAAATAAAGTCAAGGAGAAAACGAATGACTGTCTCTAGTTTTTTAGTTCTGAGGATTCTAGCCTCTATTCAGGATCAAATACCAGCTGGGTGAAGACTCAAGGGCAGCCCAGACGCATGAGTGCCAGCTACGCCATGACTTTCAAAATTTTGACGTTAGTACAGATTTCTCCCTGAGGTGTGGACCTGTATAGAAAACTGCCTATTAGAAGTTGTCTTTCAGATGTCTCAAACTTAACATATTTCTAAGTAAAAGCATTTTCCATCCTTGTATGTGCTGCGTGCACCCCGCCTAGCCTCCACCTGACCCTCCTCCTGTGAGTCTAGCCTCACTGGACTGTCATCCAGCCAGGTCTCCATGCCAGAAATCCAGCAGTCATATCAGACTTCCTCTTTCTCTTGCCTCCTACATCCCATCATTCCTGTCTTCCTGCCTCTCTGTCCTGTGGTACTGATACCTCTCGCAATCTGTCTTCATCTCTCCATACCATGGCCAGTGATCTGGTTCCAGTCCTCATCATCTCCCTCGGGCAAAGTCTATCCTTTTTTAACTCTGACTCCAACTTTTCCTCTACTCTGTCCTTCAGATTATTGCCAGAACCAGCCACAGGCCTGCTCAGAATTTCCCAGTAGCTAACTCTTAGTTATAGGATAAAATACTCTCTTTCATGTTATATAAGGAAAGCCTTCAGTATCTACCCCATGTCTAATACCTCACTAATCTGTTACGGTTTTTGCTACAGCGATACTAAAGTACTCAGTGTTTAATAAATTTTGGTTGAATTAATAAAGATAAGTGACAGTGTCATTTGATGGTAATGAATTCCCATCAATATCACCAATTGTCATCTCACCACCACAACTATTTTCTTTGAGTCCTAAGGTTTTTACTGGATTCAAGATTTCTCAAAACTGAATGAAAAATGAAAGAGTGAATGCATGTGAGAAGCTCTGGGAGTATTAAACTTTCCTAGTAAATGCAAACATTTGTAGTTAGCCAACAAAGGAGCTTCGTTATGCTGAGACGGATTCTGTGTTTAGAGTCTGGGGTGTGGCCGGAGGATACTGCAGGTATCCTTGACTTTCTTCACAAGGTGGCTTGGAGCCATGGCTGAGAAAGCTGCTTGTATAATTCTGACTTCCAGAGACTGCTGGATAACCTTGGTAAGTTATTCTACTTCAGTTTCTTCCAAGCAAAGTTAAAATAGCAACATTAACCTACCCCCTACAGGCATGTTAATAAGTACATTTTTCCCCAAAGTGCAATGTACGAATTTTCATGAGTCATAGGGCTACAATAATGGTTAATTGTCCCTAGTTCTCCTTGTTATTTACTGCTCACTCAAGCAAAATATGTTACAGAAGGGACCAAGCGGGGTGGGAGTTGCAAAATATGCTGATGCACCAAATCAGTTGCCAAGATAATAAAAAAAAAATGTAATCAGAACTGCAGAAGACCTTCTGATTTCCATCCCAACTAATCATTAGAGATTCTATTGCAAATTCGTTTTCCTATCTCTTATCTCTAAGTCAGCTCCTCTGCCAAGGACTTAAAGACTCAATTTATCATCTCCCTTAACAGGTACCTTGGCTGCCAGTGTGCCTTGGCTCTGGCCCTACCCAACCGATTGAAAGGAAAATTGATCCTGACTCACAATATTGTGCTCTGGGTTTTAAATACAAATGCCTACGTGCTGAAGTAACAGGCAATGCAACACTTACACTACACACTGTATACACAATTTTTGCTCTCCCAGTTTCCTCTTCTGAAAAGCCAACATTGTGCCTTTAGAATTAACCAAATGTATCATACCGCAAAAGATCCCCCCTTTCTCCCTCCTTCTACCAGGACATGAGAAGAAAAAGGTCGGACAAAGGGAACTTTCAGAAAGCCATACCTCTAGACATCAAACATCAAAGCAGCTGACCAAGGCATATATTTCAGTTGATCCATCTCAATCTTTCCAATAAACTCACTGGGCAGTTGAGAGGCCGACTATTCCAACTGGTTCTGTACGTTAAAGAAATAGACACAAATCAGTAATTTTACTGAACTTCTCAATAGAGAGGAATCATCATGGCATTCGAAGTATAAGAAAGTAGAGAGAGAATGCCATTCAGGAGGTGTTCACATTCTTGACCTAACTAACTAAACATATTGTGTATCCAGTATGGTTTTGGACTAGATTGGATATATGCCTCCCAAGAATCTAGCCTGAAATTTTCCTTTTAAGCCCAGTAATATCTTCCTAACAAAATGGTCCTCTCTCTTGATATTTTATGTCTTAGTTAGATTTATAGCCACCTCAACCGTCTTTTTGCTTAACTCCTTTGTTGCAAATTAATTTAAAATCATACTGATCTAGAATTATTAATGTTTGAATTTTAGATGTTAGTGATAATAAAAGTGGTGATTTTTGAAAATGAGAAAACTGAGGCTTGAAAGAGTTTGCCCAAGATGCCACAGAAGAACAACTGTGAGCGTCATTCAAGAAAAAAAAAATATCAGATTTGAAGGGGCAAGTTTCACTCATTTGGAAAATAATCTTCATTCCAATTCTGATTACAAATAAAATACTGGTCTATTTCATTTATGTGTTGAAGCATATGAACTGACAATTTTGGAGGTTTAATATATTGTAGTATGTTATCACTTGTATTTTACACTAAGCTATCATGATCAGAAATAGCATGATTATTTCATAGTAGTTGAGCATTTTTAAAGACAGCATCAAATCTAGCTTATTAATTTATCTCCTACTCATTCAACCTATAGTAGACATATTAGACTTACGTTTCTTCCTACTCCACATGCCATCAGTCATAAACTCTGCCAATTTTGGTTCCTCAATATTTCTGAAATGCTTTCTCTTTCTCTCCAATCCATCTTTTTTTTTTTAGGTCAGGGGTTGGCAAACACTTTTGGTCAGTGTCAGACAGTAAATATTTTAGGCTTTGGGGGCCAAACAGTCTGTTGTGACTACTCAGCCTTGTCACTGTCCCACCAAAGCAGCCATAGGTAATTTGTAAATGAATGTGTCTGTGTTCTAGCTAAACTGCACGGGCAGTGAAAGTTTGCACACTCCTCCTCCCTTTGATCATGTCGCTACTATATCTCATCTGGATTACAGCAATAATCCTATTCTGAATCCTCAATCCAGTCCTTAATAATGCCAATCTGATCGTGCCATGGCCTGCTTAAAACCCTTCCTAGCTACTGTTGTCTACCAGAGAAAAAGTCCACTGTCTGTTGTATGTTGTAAAAGGCCATTCAAAATTTGGTTTCTCTAAATCAGACACATAGGATTACACTCTTCATTTTACCTAAACTGAACTACTCTCAGTTCCAAAAATCTGCTATGAATGTCTGTCTCCTCCAGGTCTTTGAATATATGTTTACTAGGCTGTCCTCCCCCATCAAAACCACCTCTTATGCTTCTAAATTTTAGACATACTTTAGTTCTCATCTTAGATGTCGCTTCCTCCAGGAAGCTTTCCTTAACCCAAGACTGAGATAAGTGTATCGCCCATGTGCATGCATATTTTTTTAGTCAGAATCATTGTTATATTGTATTATAATATCACCCTCTCTCCTAGAATACAGATTCTGAGGAAAGAGAACTGTTTTATTTATCATTGTATTCCTGGACCCATTTCAGTAATACAGTATTGGGAGATACAATACATGTTTCTTAAATCACCCATTTGGGAGGGTTGTATAAGTATAATCTAACTAGAATGATAAGGATGATAATGCATATTAACACTTCAAAATCTGTAAACAACTGTGCTATGGGATAGCTCAATAATTTAATTTTTACACTTACCTTGGTAAGTAGATCTTTTAGAAAATCATCTCTATTTTACAGCCGAAAGACTGAAAGCAGAAATGCAATGAAATTAAAAGGTTCATCTAAGATTAGGGGATAAGTTACCACCAATACATTTAGATTTTTTTTTTTTTTAGTAAAGAAACATTCTTCTTTTTTGAGTTGAGAGAAGAAAGCTGCTATTAATCTTAAACCTAAAAACAACCTCATAAGAATGTGATTTAATATTATATAAGGTAGCCCTGTCTCTATCCATCCATGCCATCTGTGTCTAATTTTTCTGCCCAAGAATGATGACATAGGTTACTGTCTATTTTCAACAATATGAAGGTAGTTCTCCCCAATCTGCCACAGTCTGCCTCCTCTAAAGGCTTGGCCCAGGGTGCATGGAGACAAGTCTGGCATAGCCATTGCCCTTGCCCGGAGGACAGCTCCCAGCAGGTCCTGGGCAGCACTCTAGTGAATAATTCATTAGGATCGCCACTGGCTCAGGAAGATCCTTCTTCCACAGATTACTTGCTTTTATCCACCCATTTATCTTCATTAAAGATTTTGTTTCCTTTCAAATACTTGTTTCCAGTTTTCTTATTTGAAGGTATGTTTTCCCTAGCTTTGAGGTTTGAGGTATATACTCTTTTCTACCCATCCTGATGCTAGCCACAAATTCCCAGTGCAATGAAAGTTTACATCTTAAAATTACTCTATTGAGACATAACCAAATGTCACAATGTTCGGTCTTGACATCATTAGTAGAGGGTATAGACTAATGGAAATCAGCCCTCTGGTCAACTATTGTGACTCTTCACTAGAGATTTCTTTTATGTGAAGATAATTATCAGTCTTCCCTTGTTAAGTACATGTTTCAACGTACATAGCTGAACTTCTAAACACAAGTCAATTAAAATTGATTTGGCAAGTAAATGTTTGAGTGCACACATTCTAAAATTATAAAAAATTTACATATTCAGTAACCAACGTACATTTTATTTTCCTTCTCTCTGATTGGATTTCAATGATGTTGAAGGGAAAATGAATATTGTTTTGTTATGTGTGTTTTTTTAACATACTCATGATTATTATGATTCTGTTGCCATAATCTTTTTGTCATGCACTGAGTTTCTAACCTTATAATTTTACTAATGATTAATATGATTTGTGGGAAAATTACCACCTGGCATTATCTGAGTTCATTTTTCCTCACCTTTTTCTGAAGATGGGTACCATGCTGACAGTATCCAAACTACTATAAGAGTTTTAAAAAATCATTGTAAGTTAATTAAGTTTCTTGACTAATTTCCTTAATAGCTTAGGGCGTTTGTCATTCAGACCTATCGTTTGATATATGTCCATGTTTCCCAAGCATTTTCTCATTTATTCTTTGTAAATAGCAATTTTTACAAAGTATTCATTAGTTCCTAATTGTTCAAATTTATCTTCTTCATTATACCTGCTAAAAACCAATTTTAAAATGAGTTCATTTTTGCTGCTATTTTAGATTTGTCATTATATCTTATCTCCTTTGTTTATTATAAGATTTAAATTATTCCAGTGTATTTTGTCTTTGGTTTTAAGAACAGCTAAAATAGCCTTTGTGTGTCTTTAGCATAATCTGTAATAACTAAAGTTAGGCATTTCAAAAATGAATGTTTTTTTCTTCTTTAAAAGTGTTATGCAGTAACATTTCATCTCCAACTTGTTAAATAAAGAATGTATTAAACAAGTTTGGCTCTGACTTTTTTTTTTCATAATTTCAAAATATTAAGGGGGTACAAATGTTTTTTGCTACATGGATACCTTTTATATTAATAATACAATGCTTAAGTCAGGGCTCTTAGTGTGCCCATCACCCAAATAGTTTTCATTGTACCCAATAGGTAGGTTTTTATCCCTCCCCTCCCCCTCCTTTCCCTCCTCCCTTCTTGATTTCCAATGATCTTTACATCTCCTGTAACTCACTCAGCTTTTATTTTAAATATATCTTGCTATCAGTCAAACCAACATGGCTTAGTCTAGTATCCGTACTAGAAGTTTCTCTGACCACTCCCCTCAGAAAATCTAGTCCTAAGTAATGACATTTTAATTCTTTAAAAGTTACTTAGGCAATTTTTATATTGATTTAAAGTTTTTGGATCTTTGCATTTTAATTTTTTTCATTTGTAACATTTTTTCCATTTCTTAATTTTAATATCTACATCACAATGAATTCTAACATAAAATAATTAAAACAAAGCATTCTGAATTTAATAAATATCTGCGAAACTATGCTTTTACGTTGTTTTCGGAGTCTGTACATTGTAGAGGGCGGAGTCTGAATACATAAGTCTGCATTTGATCTTAGCCAAAAAGCAGAGGAGCGATGACTCCATCCGCCTGATTTTCACATCTGAAGGAACAGTGTCCGGAAGAGCCTGTTAAGTCCAGGTGTACACAGCAGCGACTTACACGAGGTTTGCAATAGTGCCATAAACGACGTCAAACGTCATTAAAGACAACACTAACGCCTGATTATTAAACAAAGAGGATCTTTATCTCGTGTTGATTTTTAACTGTCATCATCTATGAATAAGGAGCCACTCCCTATCCTGCTAATTTTCCAATTCCAAGCCTAGGCTGACCGCCTTGCATTACTGGGCAAAGTATCTTTCCTCTTGGGGTCCCAGATTCACCCTCTTTGTGGCTGCCAGTCAAAGGCAGGTCTCACCCAGTGCTTTCGAGCGCCTCCATTTCTATTTGCACCGGCGACGTGGGTCCCAGGCGCGTGTCCCCTGCCCACCGCCGCCTCCTCCCCGCGCCCACGCGGTGGGTCCAGCTCTTCCATCTGGAGGAGCAGATTCTGCTTCCCTCGCAGCTTCTCTCAGAACTGACAGTTTCCCTACAAACAAGCCAAAAAAGCCCCAAACTAAAACAAAACAAACAAACAAAACGGTTAATATCTCCCTTTCTGCACGTCCAGAGCTTCTCTCCCGCAGGTGGGCGCCTTCCTCCCTGTCCTGCGTCCGCGTGCTCCCCCGGCCTCCCCCAAGCCCGCCAAGGCCCCGCGTCCTTCCCACTCGCTGGACAGAGTCACTCAGAAGCGCTTGAAGACCCAGCTATTTGATGTGAATTAAACACGCCCCCTTCCCCTTTTTCATGTCACTGCAATCACCTCGGCCCCACCCCTCAAATCCCAGCTCCTTAGGGTGGCACAGCCCGGGGTCTCCTGTAGTCACAGAGTCCTGACGGCGCATGGGCATCGAGGGCGAGTCATCTGACTTGGGCATGTGTTTCTGTCCCCTCCACCCGCCTGGGCGTCACCTGTTAGTCACTCTTGCCATTCTGTCACTTCTGGGAGCAGCTGGAGCCGTGGGTGGAGAGTAATGGCCAGTTTTTTTCATAGATTTCCTTGTGAAATCTGTTTTCTTTCCTTAATTTCTTGTGTGTGTGTGTGTGTGTGTGTGTGTGTGTGTGCCTGGCCCTACAGCGTTTTCTTTTCATTCTCCTCGCACGTTTTAGCGTCTGCAGTTCCTCGCCACCATCGGATGGTCTATGACGGTCTGATTGCCGCCCACGGCTGGGTACTGCCCGGCTTTCATGTCCTCATTCTCAATTTGCTTCCAAAATGTGAAACCAGAAATTCTGGATGATACTTTACAATCGTTTATGTCATATCAGAGGCATTTAGTCTGGGAGCTCAAAAAAATAAAGAAGAAAGAAAGAAAAAAAAAATAAAAAACTTCGTGTGGAGAAGGTTGCTTTCCCTGCCCTGTAGCATGGAGGTTTCTCTATTATTCTGATCAAGGCCTCCCGTTCCTGGGGCTCGGTGCTTTGGGGTCCCACGGCTTCTCATTCAGAATCAGAGCGATTCACGGTGGGGCCGATCCTTCCCTGATAGTGAGGAAGGACTGTGTGGCCTATGAAATTTTGAATACCTATTTGACAGTAAATAGCAAGCCTGGAGTGGTATGCAGGGATACATTTTTGAGTGCTATTAATATCTTAGAGTGGTTGACAGATGTATTATTTCCATAGATACCACAGGGCAGAAAGTGGGTTAGGTACTCTTTTATGCACTCTGCACACCCCAGATGTTAATGCTGCTCTAAAACAGGGACGCACTACTGGTGACAAAGAACAAGACAGTACGAGATGAAAAGGTTAATGCCGGTGAGAACCAGAGTGCAATGTAATGGAGAGCAAACTCTTCATAGAAAATGTATGCTGCTCTAGATGTTTGAATAAAAACTTGAATTAGCCTTAAAAAAACATATCGCCTTGGAAAAACACATATGTCAGACTGGTATGAGGATGTCTGACAGAATTGGAGGCTACTGGGAAGGGGGCTGCTTTGGCTGCCCAGCCTCTCTGAGCCTCCCCTACCCACACACTCACACCCCACACCACGAGAGGATCCTGGCTTCGTGAGTGATCTGTGATAGGAACCAGAACTGACATCTTAAACCCAGTAATTCTAATTCTCTCCCTCCCCCGGTCTCTCTCTTCTCTCTCTATCCACAGTTGTAGGGAAGGGGTTAGCTCTGGACACAATCCGTGGATGTGTATCAAATTCTTCCTATCCATGCTCCATTTTCATGGTCAAATTTGTTTCAGGCCAGTTACCCTTGCACTTTGAACATGGCTCAAGGAATGGCTGTGTATGTGCAAGTCAAGGATATCGAGCTTCTAGAACATTTTGACATTAGAAGCCCATTCAGGAAGGTCCGTTATTCTGCAAATAATTTGTGGCCCTTTTCCCAGGTCTGCTACTGGTGATAGAAAGTGAAGGTTCCCCTCAGAATACCCCTTCCTCCAACCTAAAGTGTTTTCTCCTTGATGTACAAAGATAGTTAAAACCAAGTTGTTAAAAAAATCCCAGTGCTAATTAAAATGTGACTCACGAAAAGCAACATGAGGATACCCCTTTACGGTTCGTGTAAAATGATAGGTCTTCAAAATGATATGTTCTGAGTAAATTCTATGATTTATTCCTAGAGCCACTTAACATTTATATCAAAGAGAGTTGGAAAGTCAATCTAGTCCAAGCATCTCATATTGTAGATGAGAAAACTGAAGCCTAGAAAGGTAAAGAGATTTGCCTCACATGGTAGACCTGTTAGGGCTGTTGCTAAGATCAGAGTCTTGATGGAGACATAAGTTTTTATTCCGTGATCTTGGGAACAGCAATTCTCTGGAAGCCCCCATTACCCACTTCTGATTCCTTTTTGGTCTGAGTGATAATTGCTTTAAGAAGGATCACATCTAGTTTCCTTTGGAGTTGGGTTCCTTTTTGTGAGCTGGTGGCCAGTAGCAGGATCTCCTCCCTCGTCTCTATTCTGCCCTCCCCACCCCTCACTCCTACACCTGGACTCAGGTATCAGATAGTTTGGCAGAGAATCTAGATGAAGAGAAGGCTTTCCTGAACTTGACCTTCTTATTCTGACAAAGTCCCAAAGCTAATTAGAGAGATGCTAGGTTTTCTCTCTCATTTTCCTTGAATACTTTGGCTTCTCTTTTGTTAACAAGTAACTAATAATTGCACCCATCTGATGCTGTTGTTGTAAGATTTAAAATGAGATAAACATGGAAGCACATTGAAAGTTATAAAAATAATTCCATAATGTCAAATATGCATTGATGTGTAAACAGAAGGCTGATCCTTTCCAAAACACTTGGAAGAGTTCCACTTACCAATTTTGGAAATGGCAGCAATCTGTGTAATACTGGGTATGAAGATTTGCAAAAACCACCCTCTTTTGAATCTAAAAATCACATCACTTTCCCCACCTCTTATTCTTTTCCTTCACTTCTGTAGGAAGAGAGATGAGTGAAAAAATGGTTTCCATCCTTAGACTGGGCAAATTGGTCAGAGGTATAAGGACAAGTGGTAACTCCTAAGAAACAGAATTCAGCATTCCCAGCCCTTCCTTGACAAACTTATGCATTCTTCACTTGTTCCTGATTAGACAAAAACCTATCTTTTTGATCCTGTGTCACTGCGGCTCATGGATGCGAGAGGGAAGATCCAAGAAAAATAATTTTACAAATATACTAAAATGAAAAACCAAACCAAACATAACCAAAACCAACCGTAGCAGGGCAGAGTAAGAATGTGAAGTTGAAACCCAGTAGCTAAGGCACCAGCCCTGGAGGCTGGCAGCTGCCTTTGATGGTCCCAGCCCTGTTTGCTCTGCCCCAGGCAGGGAGTGAGGAAGGCTTTTGAAAACTTCTTTTCACACTCAGAGCATCTGTCTGCCTGAGGGCCCCGTGTTCTGGAGAGGCAGCTCTGAAAGGCTCTTCTTATCCTCCTCATTAATGAAGGGGACGGGCTTGTCGCCTCAGGAGGAGCCCTTTCCTGGAGGCGTGTACCCCCTGTGAGGCAGCCTTGACCGGAGCATCTTTTTGACTGTTCATTTGAAATTGAGATGCGTTCGTGAGCAAGCGTCTTTCATGTGATGGGGGCAGACGGACCCCACAGAACGAAGGTTTATTTTTCACATGACCGTCCTTAGCAATTAAGTGTGAAGGGAACGCCAGAGAAAGAGCCTGCAAAGAGACCGTGCTTTACCTCTCTCCCGCACCCCTCACACAGGTTAGAGCACGGGCTGAGTGCAAGGGATTGCCTTCGCTGCTAATATCTCTCCTGCCTTGTGTGAGGAAATGCTAGACCTGGGGGGCCCAGTGTGGACTGCAGGGAAGAGAACAGACCTAGGGAACAGATGGCATGATGCTAACTTGCTCTATGACCTTGAATAAAACCCATGTTCCCTCAGGGTCTGGTGTCAGTTTCCATATATATATAAATGATAAGATTTGATTAGGCAATTGCTGATGTCCCTCCCAGTAATAGTATATTACATGTCCTTTAGTTGGATCTCAGTGTCCTCGTCACATCATCACTGTTGTCATGTGCTGGGCATGGTGCTCCCACCTTGACATACATGATCCCATTTCATCCTCACTTCAGTCTTACATAGTCTATATTCGTATCGTCATTTCATGGATTAGCATACTGAATCCCAGAGAAGTTCCATGACTTGCTCTAGGTTACTCAGCAATGAAGTGGCAGAGCCAGGGAATATAGCCAAGATCTCTTTGATTCCAAAATCTATGGTGCCTTCCTAGAGGGAGGCAATTTCTCTGCCCAGGATGGATTCGTTTTTAAAATTCATACATTAATTTACAACAATCTTTCAGTAGAATCAATATAAAGTCAAATGCAGGTCATTATATTTTTGAACCAGGAACAATTGGCTTTTTAAACAATATCCATTAGCTTACCTATAAAAGGAGAATAATGACACCGTGATTTGATAAGAATTAAATTATGTGATGTAAGAAGTGTATGGAAACCAGAGGACACATGGTTTGTGGTCAACAATTTACAATTCTTTTTTTTTTTTTTAACAATTTACAATTCTTAGTAGAAGAGGTCCTAGATCACCATTGTTTTTTGTAGAATTCCATGGTATACATATACCACATTTTATCAATCCACTCATGTCTACTAAGTGAAATATCACAAGAATGGAAAAACAAGCACCACATGTACTCACCATCAAATTGGAATTAACTGACTTAACTGACCAACACTTAAGTGCACACAGAGTAGTAACATTCACCGGGTGTTGGGCAGGTGGTGGGGGGAGGAGAGGATGGGGATAGTCATACCTAATGGGTGTGGTGCTCACCATCTGGGGGATGGACATGCACGAAGCTCTGACTCAGGTGGGACAAAGGCAATATATGTAACCTAAACATTTGTACCCCTGTAATATACTGAAATAAGAAAATTTACAAAAAAAAATTTTACAGTTCTTTTCTTTCTTCTTGATTACACAAGGATAAGACTGTAAGAAAGAAGCCATCACTTTGACTTTGCTGTGCTGAGCAATTTTAGTTGGTTTTCTAACAATCTTTTATTAGGATTTGTGAATGAAAAGACGTAAAACTAGTAATAAGTTGAGTCTGAAATCAAATTTGGCCTAGATAAGGCTCTCAAATCAAAGGCAAAGAATCTTTTGAGGAATTGTATTTTATTCATTGGAAGCCCTAAGAGTACAACTACAATGTGTAGAAGGAAGCCAGGGATGTCAGCTCAATAAAATAAACAAATTTCTAATTTAAGCTGTTCAAAGATGAGTAAATGGCCTCAGAAGACAGTGCGTCTTGTCGCACCCTAAATCTTCAGATGGCACAGGGAAGAGAAGGGCCCTTTGCTGAGTGCAATTACACCAAAAGGCGTTTAATAACCTTCTCACTGCTATGCTGCAGAGATTCTATGGTTCTGCTAAGATGTGATGGACACTTTGGAGGAGCCAAGTACCTCAGGATGCATTTTCAAATTTATTTAGTTATTCATTTATCTTCTTCGTTGAGTGTGTCTGTGTACCAGGCTCTGGTCTAAGCACTAGGGATATATGATGAATAAGATATGTACCTTCCCCTTAATGAGCTAATAGTCTCGCAGGGGAGAGACATATGTAAAATACAAAATACAATAAAATATGACTGATGTTATATTAGGAGACTGTATAAAGTATAATGGAATGTACAAATGTGGAGGTAATCAGTGTTATCTGTTTTATATGTAATGCTTTATTTTCTTTGTTATTTTGGCCTAATCTCTTGATTTTGGACATTCTGACTCAGACACTAGCTTTTTCTGAACCAGCTCTGGATATCTGCTTTGCAAATTGCAAACAAGGGAAAAAGACATCCCTCGACACCACCCGAATGGAAATTGTTCTGCTGGCTCTGGTAGGTCTAGCCTGGGAATATGAATTTGAGATTTAGCCATATAGATAGTAGCTGGAGTAATGAGAAAAGGTGATCTTAGCCTGGGATAGGAGACAAATGGAGAAAGGAGAACCAAATAAAAGTAAACAATAGCAATAACTCATTGGTCCATGGATATACCCTTGAGGTTAGTTTCCATGGATAGCATTTAGTAATTTTAAAAATGGAAATCAAATGATAAGTTTGGTATGAACATGAAACAAGATAATTCATTTGCAAGTACATTCCAAATTTGGTTATTAACTTAGTACCCCATACTTTGTTATTAGTTATGCCATGGCAACTAAGAGCAAGCCGCTTCCATCTCTTATCCTACTGCAATAGTCCTATCATGATATGGTCGTACTGCAGTAGTCTTCTGACCAGCCTTCCTGCTTCCAGAGTGAAAATTGTGAAACTTAAATCTGATCATATAGTTCTCTTGCTTTTAACCATCCAAAGGCTTCCATTTTAAACTTAGAGTCAAATCCTCACTCCTTGTGTGGCCTACAGAGACTCGTGTGGTCCTTTCCCTGCCTACTTTTTCAATGTTCTGTCTAATCATTTCCATTCCATTGCTCTAGGCCCGTTGACCTGCTAGTCTCCCAATAAATGGGCTCATCCTGTATCGTGCCTTTCTGTTTGGTCTTCCTTCGGATCATACCATGGCTGGATTCCTCTTATCATTTTGGTCTCTGTCCATATTACAGAGAGAGAATCTCTATCTACCGCATGTCTCTCTTCACCTCCAAGAACACTGTATCTCTTTACCCCTAAGATTTACAGATGTTTAGTGAGTTGTTCAAAGTTATTCATAACTGTATAAATTAGAACACACAGATCCTGTATTTTTTTAAAATAACACTGAGATAGATTGACATTATTCTATCTCTGTAATATAAGAAGTACCCACTTCTACTAAGTTTGCTGAGGGAAAATTCTCTGATGTGGCTGCCACTGGTTCACCAATCATCATTAGAAATGGAGGGTGGAGGCTTGGACTTCACACTATTTTTCATATTCCACAAAACTATTCTTGAGTAAAATGGAGCTATTCTTGAGTTGTAGTTGTTGAACATAAGAAAAAAGGACTATGACAATTGGGGCATTGTTTTCTAAAAGGCATGCCAAAACAAAATAAAACCATTGATTTAGTAGTCACCAGATTCTGCCACCAAACACAATTTTGTATGAGAATGTTTCAGAGATGAATGGGAGGGAGAAAATCTGACAAATACATTTCGGTAACCATAATTGATGTGTTGATAGGTAAATAGATACAAATTAATGGCTTTTAAATGGTTATGACAGATGCTTTAAATGAGCCACACTGGACATACATCAATATCCAATCTTCCAATCTTTTTTTGCAGCAATTAGAGTTAAGAGACAGTAATAGTACTTCTAAATTAATGGATTACTGGAGAGTAAGCAAAGAGTGAATTCCAGTAATTTTGATCAGTCATCTGTCCCAGTTTCATCTGTGCAGTTGACAGTCCTACTCAGTATTTAAATTGATTTTAAAATACTTTTTGTGTTTTCTATTATGAAAGTCATTAATATAAAATTTAGAAAAGATAACTAAGCAAAAAAGAATAAAATGAAAAGTACCTCCAGAGGTCAGCAGTGTAAAAAATTTTCCCATGATTTGAACTCAAGAACTCCCACTGCAGATGGATCTGAGTTTTGTCAATAGGGTGAGATGAATCCCCTGACAATAGCATTCTTTTGTCTCAATTCTAAATCACTCAAAGTCTGTCAAGTTTCACAAAATATACCATTGAAATTTAGAAATTATGAGCACTATTCATTTTAATGAAGGGATGAGAATATAGGTCATGTAAAATGAAAGTTGACAATGGTCCAATGAATGACAAGTAAATAGAAGCCTGGGTGGTTTTTTCCCTTTTACAGGACTGGTATTACTGACATATGCAAAAGGTCTCCTTTTTAAAATTTGTTTCATTTTTAATTATTATGGGTATATAATATATCTTTATAGGGTACATGTGATGTTTTGATACAGGCATATAAGGTATAATAATCAAATCAGAGTAATTGGAGTATCCATCACCTGTACCCATCAGCTCAATCATTTATCATTTCTTTGTGTTAGAAACATTTCAATTCCTCCCTTATAGTTCAATGAGAATATGTCAAGAGATATATTCTCATTCAACATTATACAGAAATAAATGGTATTGTTTTTATGTATTGCAAAATAAAGAAAATATCTGTATCTTTCAAGTAATAGTTGTATGTTTTACAAATATTTTTGATAGTTACATTTCTCTAATTCTTGAATATTCCTTTTGGTGAAGTATAGTCAGTAGACTTTGTGTTGATAACTTGCTCATTATTGGGATGATGCCTTGTGGGTTAGAAAGGTATGAAGATTTTAAAAGTTTTCCTTAAAAGATGTGAAGATTGAAACTGATAGTCTCAATTCTTCTCCAGGCATTGAAGTTTGTGGTGGTTTTGTTGAAGTGAGAAGAAGTCTTTTGGCATTGTTTGGTTACCTTCACTCAATGGTCAAAATGGGCATTTGTAATGTGTTTAGCAAAGAAAGTTTTGCAGAATATCTGATAATGTGGAGTATGAGTCCATTGTCACTTATACATGAGATCATCACCGTTATCACCCACAGCAGCTATATATAGCAAGTACCAGCACAATGCTGGCCACCCAGCATGGTTGGAAATGTCATATGGACCACAAGAAGATGTTCGTTTGCTCTTTCCAATAACCTACACAGCATTATAGTCACTTTAGTATATCTATGAACACAAAGAGATGTTACTGCACTAGGGTTTATCATAATCTTTTTCTTAATTAACTAAAGCTACAAACATGCCACCTACATTTTAATCAATAAATCTTGAATGTCTTCTAATCCAGAAGAATTCAAGAATGAAATATGGGGGCTTTAATTTTAGGCTGTGCACAGTATACGAAATTTTCAAGTTGTTTCTCAGGAGCTTTAAAAACTGATAATGAGGTTTGAGTGTATTAAATCAGACTTATTTTCAAAAGCCCAGACTTTAATTTCTTACTGAAATTCTCTTAAATAGCAAGAAAATTTTAGTTAAATTCAAACATAGACTCTAAAATTTATTATTGTCCATAAAATTGTAAATGATAGTAAAGTGTAAAGCTAATATATATAGACAAAAAAAAAGGCCCCAAGAGAAATAACTATTCTTTCTTTTCCAAAGAAGTCAAAGATCATTGAGAGATCCAATCAATAAACAACACCTGCTTGAAAAGATCAGTTTAGAAGTAATTGGAAGAAAAACAATAAATAACAGAGTCTTTGTCAACAAGATAGCCGTTTAAACTAATCATATGTATATACCCAATAGCTATAAATTATTTCTTCATAAAACACTTACAGAGTACCTAAAGGGTACCAGGCACTGAGACGAACACTGGGAAATCAACAATAATGGTAATACTGGTCATGATAGCAGCTACCATTTATGGAGAGCCTTTATGTGCCAGACACTGTACCAAACATTCTCCATTTTGTTTTAACCTCATTTTAAATTAAAAAGCAGAGGATTAGAGAAATTAAATCTCTAATACAATAGAGATCTATTTGCAGAGCATGTAGGTGAACTCTGATCCGTTTGGCTCAAAAGATGTTCCACTGTATCCTAGTGACTCTAATACAAAGACATAGAAGACCAAGAGGATTTCCTTCAGCGATCACAGGTTATAGAGGAGACGAAAAAATAGATAGTTATAAAGCAATGTAATAACTATAACAATGTAATATAATAATGTAATGTAATGTAATGTCTATAACATAATCTGCATGAGGGAGGAGAAAGTTTCCAACTGCCTCATGTGGTCCATTCACTGAGGAGATGATGAGTGGGTTGAAGTGTAAGTAGGGGATCTCTATATAGTAAGGGCAGGGAGGTGTGCAAGTAAAGGGAATAGGGATGAGGGAATGTGCACATGGTTTAGGGAGCCTTTGCAGAGAATGAATTTGTGGAATGGATCGGGAGCTATGCTGGAAGAACAGGCAGGCTGAGAACATGAGGAGGATCAGGTATGCGTTGTTAAGGGGTTTGCACTTTGTTCTGTAAGCACTTAGGAGAAATTCAAGCTGAGTGTTAACCTAATTAAGTTTGACATGACAAATGATCACCTTAGAAGCTGTGTGGAGAATGGGTAAGAACAGGGAGAGCAGTTGCAATATCTAGGCAAGAAATGTCAGGGAACTCAACAAAGACAGTCCCATGCAATAGGAATGGGACAGGCTGGAGGGATGCTCAGTAGATGAAACCAAAAGAGATCCATCAAAAGTACAAATATGGGAGCATGTGTCCCACATTTCTTATTTGAGTGACTGAGTACATGGTAGTACTACTAAGTTTGGGAACACTGGAAATGGAGGAAGTTTTAGATGTGGTAGGTATAATGAGTTCAGCTTTAAACATGCTGAATTTTAGGGTCTAGGGTACATACAGATTGATAAGTCCAGTAAAGATCAGAATCCATGGATGTCTGCAAAAGAGAAAATGTTTTGTGGCATTATAAGCAATTTAGGTAGTGAGTCAATTCAGAGTGAATAAATACTGGGGAGAGTAGAGGTCAAGAGTAGACTTCAACTTTGTGTGTGTGTGTGTGTGTGTGTGCATATTTTTAATTATTTTTTAATAGATTCGTGGATACAGTTACAGTTTTGTTACATTGATATATTGCTTAAAGTCTGGGCTTTTAGTGTATCCATCACCCTAAAAGTGTATTTTGTACCAAATAGGTACGCTTTCATTCCTCATCACCCTTCCACTTTTTGGAGTCTCCAATGTTTATTATTCCACTCTGTATGTGAATGGGTACTGATTATTTAGCTCCAACTTTTAAAGGGGAGGTAAAGGATGGTAAACCAACGGAATAAAATGAGAAGGTGCCAACATGAGTAGGAGTGCTCAGTACAAAAGATTTTTTATTTAGCCACTTTTATGTGCATTTGCTCTGTTGGAGAGTGAATACACGAAGATAAAGAAAACGTGGTTTGTGTCCTCAAGAAGCATATAGCGTAGTGGTAGGGGACAAGTAATTTCAAAGAGGTGGAGACTAATAGCATATAACGCCACAGAAAAGTAAAGTAGGAAACAGACTGAAAAGTCATTCGATTTGCCATTGTCTTAGTCAGTACAAATTGCTATACCAAAATACCCCAGACTGAGTGGCTTAACAACAGAAATTTATTTCTCACACTTCTGGAGGGTGAAAGTCTGAGATCAGGGTGCCAGCATAATTGGATTCTGGTGAGGACTCTCTTCCAGGTTGCAGACTGCAGACTTCTCTACTTCACCTGTATCCTATAATAACACAGTGAAAAGAGCACTTGCTAGCTCTCTGGCCTCTTCCAATAAGGGCACTAACCTCATTCATGATAGCTCCGCCCTCATAAACAAATTACCTCCCAAAGGTCCCACATCCTAATATCATCATATTAGAATTAGGATTTTAACATATGGATTTGGGGGGAGAGGGCAAATATTCAGTCCACTGCAGCCACTAAGTGATTGGTCAGTGTGCTCGAGAGAGTAGCTTGGCATGGTCATGAGAATGGTAGGCAGAGAGGTGAGTATGGAGTGATTTAATTAGTTCATATTATTGTATTAAAGAATTCAACTATGAAACGAAGGCAGATGGTGGGGTGATGATAAATAAAGAGCGTGGGAGACACAAATGAGAATGATTATTTTTAAGATGGAAAGAAATTTAGCAAGCTTGGATTTCAGGGAGTTGCCCAGTTTACCTGGTATGAGGCACAATAAAATGATGCTAAAAATGGCTTCAGTGAGGCTAGTATCCAAGTAGCAGACAAGGTTGAGAGCACAATGCATTAATCGTAGGTTAAAAATATTAAATTAATCTTCAAAATTTTGTTCAGTTGAACAAAAACTAGGAAAGAGCTTGTATAAGGGAAACAAGAGAATATGACACTTATTTTCGTGATGTTTCTTTTTATATTGGAAGTGCTTTTGTGACTCACAACCTAGGTTTCCGGAATCTTAACAGCTAAACTAGGAAGTTAAAAGGTATTTGTTGTAAAGACCTATCAGTAAGGTAGAAGGCTATATTTGTGTTGGACCTCATCAAGAAAAATAAACCACGGGTAAAGTATTAGCTATTTAGGAGTTGGGATCTTTATAGAAACAGAGACATAGCCAGGGGATATGAGTTTACACAAAAGCCTTGAAGCCAAAAAACTTTTAATGATTTAAAGAATTGCTTTAATAAGAGAAAAACTTTCCTGTGCTATTTTTTTTTGCTTTAGCATCTTCTCCATAGAATGGTTTTTCTTTTTATTTAGCAACAGAACTGTCATTACTTTTAAATTTTGGTATTTTGTCTATGTTTTCTAATCAGAGAAATCAACTGGGTGGCTTGAGAGTTTTCCTATTGCATATGTGAATGTCAAGTAAATATATTGGAAGTATTTTAATTTTAACTAGTATTTATGTTTTCCTGAAAGATGCTTTTAAAAATATTTTTGGGTTTATTGCATTTACTGTATTCTGATTTTTTTTTCCTTCCTTTTCTTCATCCTCCAGAAATGTCATTAGCAGAGCAAGCTAAAAAGAAAGGCAAATGAAGATGTCTAGGGAAAGAAACTGCCCTCACTTTTCAAACTCTGGATAAATTATACAACAAGGTTACTTTCCCAATTAGATAATGTCTTGGGAGATAACTGCTTTTTAAATACAAGCACATTTGAATTTTAAAATGTTAGCTTTATAAAAGGTGATGCTTCTTAAATGTCTGTCTGGGCAAAGTGTGGAGGACAGTTGGCCAATCTGGGTGCGGAAAATAGTATTATATAAGCCAAGTCAAGAGACCTGCTATAGTAACTATAAATACACACAAATACACATACATGCATGTATAAAATATAAAAATTGATACAAAATCTTTTTAATATTTTCCTTTGATCATTTTATTTTTAAGTCGTTGTTTGAATTTATTTCCTTTCGTGTTCCTCTATTAGTTTTTGACTGGCAATAATGCCATTAGCATATTTTTGAGGGTTTAAGGTATGTACAGGGAGAATCTTAAGAGTTTGTGTGCCATTTTTAGATTGGATGGAGAAAATATGATATTTCTAGGATAGGAAATCGCTAAATATTTTAATATCTCTTTTCTCTTTGAAAGATATCTACTTTTTGTGAGTAATTAATAATCATAAATTTTTGAAAATTTACCAAGATCTAAATATAATAATAAATATGTTGAGTATATATATCTTTACGAGTTTAATCTAAACACACATTATAAACAAGGGTCTTAACTTTTTAATTCAAAAACTTTCCTCCAGCTGCTTTTGTATCTCTAATGAAGATATTAAAATAATTTATATACTTTCAAAGCTGCTTTTATTTTAAAGTCATTTCTGAAAATATTTACATTTTTCAGCAATATAAATCATAGTCTTCATTTAGCCTGACACTGCTGGCTCAGGAATATAGAATACAATATTAGTTTCTGTAAGAACGAATTGACTTCACTATGAAATAAGGCTTTCTCGGTATCAGCCC
Source organism: Avahi laniger (assembly GCA_963575035.1). Lineage (NCBI taxonomy): Eukaryota > Metazoa > Chordata > Mammalia > Primates > Indriidae > Avahi > Avahi laniger. The sequence goes on along the minus strand of CAUYSK010017154.1, from coordinate 3,059 downwards.
TGCAGAAATATATTGGTTACAGCTAAAATGTATGGCTATGCTTACGCTAAAACATACAGACATTATAAAACTGTATATTGGTTTCCGTAACAATGTATTCTTTCCAATGGATTCATGTGGCTTTCAGCAAGAATGTATTGATTTCATTAAAATGTGCTCCTTGAGATAAACAAAAATTCAGTTAAAATGCATTGGTTTCTGTTAAAGTTCATTGACTGAAGTGAAGAACACTGTTATTGGGTAGCCTCAGGGTTTGGTAAGTATTGAATAGAGTAGTATACGTAAGTAATAATAAAGGCTGGGGAAAACAAAGATATTATAAACCATATAAAGATGTAAAAATATTCAACACACATTATTAGATTGAATTTTCTCATAGGCACTAAGAGTTGGCTCAGGTACTTTTCACAAAGTCACTTCAACCTCAGTGTATTCTGAATTTACAGGAACTCGAATAACTTAATGTATAGAAAAACTCTGGTCCTCTCTCTGAATGGGTCATTAGGCCCACGAGGATGTTCTTCAGATCACATAATGTCTGAAAATCCCACTTAAAAACAGAGTATGGTGCTTCAAAGTTAATGCATATATATATGTATATATACACACACACATATTGAGAGGTATATGTGTATATACATATATATGATACTTCAAAGAGTTAATGCATACAGACACACGCACATATTGAGAGGTGTATATATATATGATGCTTCAAAGAGTCAATGCGTATATATATACACACATATGTATTATATACACATACACACACATTGAGAGGTGTATATATACACACACTCCCCAATCCTCAGACCTAAAATAGTTGCAAAGAGAAGGCTACACTCCAGGAAAATCCAGTTTATTTCGTTCAATCCTGCGAGATTCCTCTGGATGTGGATGTTCCCTGGTTCCCAGGTTCCCAGTGTCAAGAATGAGTGCTGGTACCGAGTTGAGGCGATGACGGAGTGATCACAAACACAATGCAATTTTATACAAATAGTTTATCACATAAAAGAAAGAATGAAAGTAAGGAAGGAAGCTACACAAAGTGAAAATACGTTCCATAGAGAGTGGAACGGTCATCTCCAAGAGTGGCGAAAGGCTGAGCGCACACCGCCTTTTTTAAGCTCACTGGTTTGTTCCTCCTTTCTTCTGGCAGGATTGGTTGTTGTTTCCTGCCTTTGGGGTTGATTGACAGGTTGGTGTTACATCATAGGTTACATAACAGGGTAGGTTATAAACAGATTCTTACTGCGCATGCATCTTCCCCAGAATTCTCCACGAGGCTCCGCCCATGTTATGCTAATTAGGTGATAATGAGCCCTAAGTTCGTTAAAGGTTACTCGGAACATTTTACTGTGTATGTTCCCACCAGGGAACAATTCCTGGCGGAAATTAGATTACTAGATACAATTCGGTTCCTGCTCTTCTGTCTTAGCCACTTTCTCGCCACCTCTTTACCTTCTGCCAGACTTAACTAAATCCCACTACACATTTTTATGCTTATTGTAGAAAAAAGAAAGAGAGAAAAGGAAGATGAAGGAAAAGTATGGTTACCCATATTTCCCCACATTTCAGTTTCTAGGCAAACAAAAACAGAACTTAAGATTCTTTTGGATAATATTATATTTAAACACCATTAATTATAATACCACCTACCTTTTATCTGAACAGAAAGTAGATACATGCATTTCATTTGGGGAAATATTAACATTTGTCTCATTTAAATTTTTTTAAATTTTTAATTATGGATGCATAATATTTGTATATATTTATAGGGTACATGTGGTACTTTGATATAGACATACAATCTAAGCATTATAAGATCAGAGTAGAAAACAAAAATGTAAGCAAAAATAGAAATTAAATTAAATTACCTCAAATCCTATTATTCATGAAAAATCCCCCTGTTGAGATATATATATACACACATATATGTATATATATACACACACACACACACACACATATATATATATATTTTTAGACAGGGTCTTGTTCTGTCACCCTGGGTAGAGTGCAGTGTCATCATCATAGCCCACTGCAACCTCAAACTCCTGGGCTCAGGTGATCCTCTTGCCTTAGCCTCTTGAGTAGCTGGGACTGCAGGTTTGTGCCAAGACACCTGGCTAATTTTTCTGTTTTTTTAATAATAGAGACAGGCGTCTTGCTCTCGCTCAGGCTGGTCTCAAACTCCTGAGCTCAAGCAATCCTTCTGCCTCGGTCTTCCAGAGTGCTGGGATTACAGGTATGAGCGACCACATCTAGCCCCCTGTTAATATATTTTGGCCCCTGTTTTTAAAAGACATTTTGTGTTCCGTATTTATCTACCTATACATATTTTGACAATTGGAAATTTTATTATGTGAGTTTTGTTCTAAGATTCTTTTTAATCGTATATAGGAAACTGCATAAAACATAAGTGCACAGCTAAATGAATTATTATAAAGTTAACACCCATGGATGTATCATGTATATTAGAAAGTAAAATGTTGACAGTGTCCTGAAACTCTGTGTGCCATTTCCAATCCAAATCCCTCTCTTCCCTTCAAAGTTAACCATTATCTTGACTTTCATGCTAATCATTTTCTTGCTTTTCATCATACCTTTTCTTTATACCTTTACTGAGTATACATTCCTAAACACGATTGAAATTTGATTTAGCTTTGAAATACATTTAAATGGAAATATAAAGCAAACGTTATTTTGGTCTGGCTTCTTTTACCCAATATCATGTTTGTGAGATCAGTGTATATTGTTGCCAAAAGCTGTAATGTGTTAGTTACTATAAAGCATTACTTTGAATGAATATGCCATCATTTGTTTATCCACATGACTGATGGATATTTGAGTTACTTTTGCTTTGAGTATTACAAACAAGGATGCTATGACCACTTTAGTGCATAACCCCTGGAACATGTGTGCTTGCATTTCTTCGTAGTATATCTAGGTGTGGAATTGGAGAGTCATAAAGTTTATGTATCTTAGTTGATAATGCCAAACAATTTTCTAAAGCAGTTGTACTAATTTATGCTCTCAACATCAATATATCACCCATC
>CAUYSK010017153.1:0-12835 GCA_963575035.1 Avahi laniger | reverse complement strand
CACAAAAACTAAATCAACGTGTGATCCTAAATTGGATTTTGGACCAGAAAAAGGAGATTAGTAGGACAATCAGTGAAATTCAAATAAGGTTTACAGTTAGTTTCAGTTAATAGTATTGACTCAATGTTAATTTCCTCATTTTATTTTATTTTATTTATTTTTTTTTATTTTTTATTTTTTTGAGACAGAGTCTCACTGTGTTGCCTGGGCTAGAGTACCGTGGCATCATCCTAGCTCACAGCAACCTCAAACTCCTGGGCTCAAGCGATCCTCCTGCCTCAGCCTCCCGAGTAGCTAGCTGGGACTACAAGCATGTGCCACCATGCCCGGCTAATTTTTTTTCTATATATTTTTAGTTGTCCAATTAATTTCTTTCTATTTTTGGTAGAGATGAGGTCTCGCTCTTGCTCAGGCTGGTCTTGAACTCCCGAGCTCAGAACGATCCGCCCACCTCGGCCTCCCAGAGAGCTAGGATTATAGGCGTGAGCCACCGCGCCCGGCCTATTTCCTCTAACTCTTGATCGGTGTTTTCAGAATTAAGTAAGGTAATGGATGTAAAGGGCTTAGAAGTTTCTAATCAATGTCAGCTACTTTTGGTATTCTTAGTACTGCACCTGAGCTTAGTGGACCTATTTGAGGACATTTGTGCCAAAAGTCACCGGGGAATAAATGTGTGGTCGACCATTTGGCTCAGCGAACTTTTCAGGACTTAGGCTGAGGAAGGTGAGAAGGGCCCTGGGACTGGCTGGCTTGGTGGGACACTGTTGCATTGTGGTCCAGAGAGCCCCAGGATAGGAGATGAGCTTTATCACAAGACCTGGGAACTGTTGCTACCACTCAGGCTTCTGGAATAATGGGCTGGGAACTCACACTCTGTCAATGGAGGTGTTTTTATAGTGTTATGTATACCTGGGTTTTCATATGGCTTTTGTTCTGCTTTTGCAGCTTTGATGACTTGTAAAGTACTAATGTTCCCTAGACTTAGAATGGGGTTGCCTCCCAATAAATTCATCATGAGTTGAAAATATCTTAATTCAAAAATGTGTTTAATATACCTACCCTACTGAACATTATAAGGTTAGCCTGTAGCCTATCTTAAACTACTCAGAACACTTACATCAACCTAAAGTTGGGAAAAATCATCTAAAAAAAGCCTATTTTAAATATCTCATGCAATTTATTGAATACTATACTGAAAGGGAAAAATAGAATGGTAGTGGGGGTACTTGAAGTATGGTTTCTACCAAATGAGTTGAGTTTTCTACACCATGGTAAAGTCAAAAAAAATATTAAGTCAAATCATTGTAATGTTAGTTGGGAACTGTCTGTATTTTGTTCCCCCCTCAAAGCATGTAGAAGTATAGCCACAGAATGTTTCAAAGCTGGATTGCCATAATTAATTTTTTAAGTTGCATTTGGGTTTTAAATGTTAACCTCTCATTTTGAAATAGTTTAAGATTCGTAGGAGTTACAAAAATAGTACAGAAGTTTTCTTTATACCCGTCAACCGCTTCCCTCAATGATATTTGCATAACCCTATGACATTGTCAAAACCAGGGAATTGATGTTGGCATAATACTATTCCAGTTGATTTTTAAGTTTTATTTATTAATTAATTCCTTAATTGATTTGACTGGAGAGTTATCCAGAAGCAGCTACTGCGAACCTTGGATTTTCTGGCCTCAGAATTTGCAGTTAGTCTACATGAAAACAGCCAACAATTTTATACTTTAGAAATTTCCATGACATCCCCTCATTTCTAGGGGGCTGATGTGATTTGCCTTATCATGGCAACTCTTCCTTGAGGACCACGCATGTGGACAATGAGAATGAATCATATTCAGAATACCCTGTCGAAGGGCATTTTATTCTTTATTTGAGCAAATGCGCTAGCAGCCACGATAGGGACCAGAAAAACCATGCCTAGCTGACCTTGTCGCTGTCAATAATAATAAAAGACGAGGGCCTGTTAAATAGATCACGTTACCTGAAGGACCTGTTGATAATAGAAGAGAACACAGCTCTTTGCTCAGCATTGCAGAAGAAATTGCCTTGGACAAGAAAGTCAATGACTTGGGGACTTATGGACTGAGAAGGGGTAACCTCAGTCTTGTATAAAAGGAATAGAGAGGAGATTTGGGGGGTGATGAGTGGATGGGCAAAGACAGGACAAAATCTAACCCACTTGGAGAACTACAATATTACAAAGACCAAAGTTGAGAGTAGGGGGCAAAGGGTTGGATGATGAAAAGAATACTATTTTTGAGCACTGATTAATTGATACGTTCTGGGCATTATCCCCTTTAATCAGCACAACAACCTTCTTAAAGGTTTTACTGACTTCTTGAGGGTGGCATATTTTTCTTTTGAATACTTCATAATACGTAATTATGTATTTGTACGATTATTTATTTAACATCTATATCCCCCTACTAGGTCATAAGCTCCACCTGGTCAAGGACTGCGTTTTTATTGCGTTACTATTGTATTTCGAGGCCCTATGAAGTGCCTGACATGTAAATAGGTGCTCCATAAATATTTGTTGAATGAATATATGAATGTAAAAAAAACTGCACACAGGATTGCTGAAATTCTGGATTTGGGGATCTTAGTGTCATTTTTCACTTTCTTAAATAGCAGTAAATATGACGCTATATTTTTACCTAAGAGTTTGAAGCAAAAACTTGAAATCCTATGAAGAACTCAAGCAAACCAGTAAGAAAAAAATCAAACAACTCCATTAAAAAGTGAGCAAAGACATGAACAGAAGCTTTTCAAAAGAAGGTAGACAAACGGCCAATGAACATATGAAAAAATGCTAAATGTCTCTAATCATCAGAGAAATGCAAAATCAAAACCACAATGAGATATCACCTAACTCCAGTGAGAATGGCTTTTATCAAAAAGTCCCAAAACAACAGATGCTAGCGTGGATGCGGAGAGAAAGGAACACTCACACATTGTTGGCGGGACTACAAACTAGTACCACCTCTATGGAGAGCAGTATGGAGATGCTTCAAAGAACTAAAAGTAGACCTACCATTTGATCCAGCAATCCCACTATTGGACATTTACCAAAAGGAAAAAAAAATCATTTTATAAAAAAAACACTTGACTAGAATGTTCATTGCAGCCCAATTCACAATCACAAAGATGTGGGATCAATCCAAGTGTTCGTCGATATATGAATGGATTAGTAAAACGTGGTGTACATATACCATGAAGTACTACTCAGCTATAAAATAATGGGAAACTAATACCTTTGGTAACAACCTGGATGGAACTGGAGACCATTCTTCTAAGTGAATATTGCAAGAATGGAAAAACAACTACCGCATGTACTCACTATTAAACTGGAACTAATCAATCAACACTTATATGCACATATAGAAGCAAAATTCAACAGAAATCAAGTAATGGGAGAGAGGAGGGTTGGGTAAATTCACACCTAACAGTTACAACGCCTACTATCTGGGTGATGGGCACTCTTACAACATTGACTCAAACTGTACAAAAGCAATACATGTAACCAAGATGTTTGTACCCTGTAATACTCTTAAATAAATAAATAAAAAGAAACCCTTGAAATCAGTGACATGTTCTATGTAACGAATGGATGTCCACACAATCCAAAGCCCCTGTGTTGTGATCAAAAGCCTCTGAGTTTGCCACAATGAACTTGACCACAGAAATGCTGTGTGCATTACCAACCACAACTAGCAATTGACTCAGTTGTGAGCAGTGGTGTCAATCTTAAAAGCAGAAGATATTCTTAGATGCTTATTTTTATAATTGGTTTTATTATAGAGTTGCTAAAATGGGCCCAAACCATATGTCTCTCCATCGAGAAAAATCTGAGAGCACTGACTGCATGAAACAAAACACTTGCAGAGACATTGGAAAACCACTTGTTTACTTTGGAAATAAAGTGCTAGTATTTTTTTGCAACTCAAAAGAAAAGTCTTGGCTTGGAGCAGTACAATGAGAAGTGCAATCAAACAAACAGATAAAAAAAATTGTTTGTCTCTTCATTCAAGGTCGGTTTAGAATCACCGTGAAAAGTACATGTAATAATAGAAAAGCTAGCGGAGCCCAGAGCTGCAGAAAACATTGAAATTATTTTCGGCCAAAAAGAGGCAGCCAAGTTGAAAAAGGTGCCGTTACTGAGCGACACCATCAAATGGGTTCAAAAGACATCCTTGGACGATTGGTGGAGAAAACAAGAGGCAAGCAGTTCTTTACATTTTAATGGAAGGGGAGATGTCGATGACTTGGTTATTTTGCCATCTTTAAAATAACGAAGTCTATTTTAAAGACATGTTAATTTTCCCACTGCTGAAGGGTAGAGCAGCCAATGTAGGAATTTTCAATAAGATACACTTTTCTTGCAGGTGGTGATATCTGCCGTTTGGTTTCAGAAATTTACTTTGTCTGTGTTCCTGAAGTACTCTGACCCTGGGAGAGAGGATAAACTGAACTTGATATATGATGTTTGTGTGCCTCGATGGAGGCCGAATTTTCTGAAATTGAATGATCAATACAACAGTGTCTTGCTAATAATAGTCTTGCAGTGAATTTTTCATTTGTTTTTCTTGATGACAAGTAATTTATTCATTCATCAGAACAATTAAACGACATCTTTAATGATGTTTTTCTTTTTGGAGGGGGTGTAATTACATGCACGTGGTAAGAATTTAAGCAGCAACCAAGGGTGTTTGATGAAAATTGAATCTCTCTTCTGACTGGAGACCACAGTACCAGTGGTTTTTCAGAGAGATTCCATGCCTATCTATGTTTATATGCATATAAATGCATTTTCTTTTTTATTAACACAAATGGCAGCACACTATACTCTCTTTCTAAGAATTGAGATGTTGAGATGAAATTCACATAACAAAATTAACCATTTTATTTTATCTTTTTTTTTTTTTAGGGACAGAGTCTCACTCTGTCACCCAGGCTGGAGTGCAGTGGCATGATCATAGTTCACTGCAGCTTTGAAATCCTAGGCTCAGCTTTCTGAGTAGCTAAGGGTACAGGTGTGCGCCACCATGTCCAGCTGATTTTAAACATTTTGTTTTTTTTTTGTAGTGACAGAGTCTCACTATGTTGCCTCAGGCTGGTTTTGAACTCATGGCCGCAAATGATCTCCAACCTCAACCTCCCGAAGTGCTGGGATGATCATTTAAAAGCATACAATCCAGTGGCATTGTTGTGCAATCATCACCTCTGTCCAGTTCCAAAACATTGTGTTCTCTTTTGCAATTTACTATTACTTTTCATTGACTAGCATATGATGGAGATTGTTCCATACTAATACTTATAGATTCATCTCTTTCATCTTTGTCCTATGGGCGACCTTGTGCCAAACGTGGAGATGAGCTGCCCAGATACTCCTTTAAGAAAAGGCTCACTGTCCAGTAGTGAGGAGTAAGGAGTTGAAAGTCTTAACCTGGCAGCTCTTTCAGGGTCCCCCTTAGCTGTTGAGTTGTGGTCACAGCCGGTGACTGAAAAAGGTCAGTACCAGGGCCTGGCCATTGCTCTAATGGGTAATCTTTGCTGCCTTCCAAAATGGTGGAGACTTTGTTAGCTCTAAACTGTGCTCTAATGGCCTCTCCTACACAATCCTACCTTTTGCACTCTGTCTTGGTGTGTGCTTCTCAGAGAACCCAACTGACACATACAATATCTCATGTATCCAGTCTTCTGTTGATTGATAAGGAAGTTGCTTCCAGTCTTTTGCTATTACAGAGAGTGCTGAATACATGTCTTTGCATACATGTCTTTGTACACATACACAAGAGTATCTGAAGAATAAATTCCTAGAGGTCGAATTGTGGGGTTGATTTAGATTTTGCATTTAAATTTTTTATACACTTTCTAACCACCCCTGCCTCCTAAGAGGCTGCATCAGTTTACAGTCCCACCAATCAGGGAAGAGAGAATTGTTTTCTCACACCCTTGTCAACAGAGTGTATTATCACATTTTAAAGTGTTCCCAGTTTTATAGTGAAAAATATTATGAAAAATATTAATATTATGTTTTAATGTGCTTTTCTATTATGATGAGTGAGGCTGAATATATTTTCAACTGCTTAAAAATGATGGCAAGCAAATGAAAACATTATTTCATATTAAAACAAGCAGAGCATATAAACATTTGCATTGGAATTTTAAACGTAAGATATAACACTTTAAAGGAAACCTCCTACTTGTGGAGGGCTACTTTGTGCTAAATTCCAGACATCTTTTGCTACAAATTTTCTTTCCTGTGCTAGGAAAGTCAGAGTAGTCCTGCATATTGGTGTGAAGGAAATTTTCTTAAAGTTCCAGAGAGCAGGTGTCTACCTGTATAAGGAATTTCCTGAGTACTGAATCTGTTCAGTTTAGACATTAAGTATGTCTTCATTTAAAATGTATAATGAGTTAAAATAATTTTTTTGTGAGTTGTCATGAGTTGGCAATTAGAATGTTTTAATTCCTACCATTAGTTATACTCTGACAGCCTCAGTGAGATAAAGGTTATGCCAGAAATACTTACATTTCCTACTTTCCTGAGTGAGTCTTAGGAGGACCCAGGGCAGGGAAGGTTAAGCTCCCATTTGAATGTAACGGCTTTGAAGGAGAAAGACCAGAGGGAATTTGTCCTACCTGATGGTAGGAGCAAGGTGTGAAGATGTGGGGAAGAGACATTGTGGGATTCTGAGCTCTGGTCACAGACCAAGGCTGATGGAGTTGATGGTCTATATCCGTTCCATTCGGATGATGTTTTGAGACTCATTTTACTTCTCTGACTCCCCTAGGAACAGGACACTTGGTGAGGGGTATTGGTTAGACCACAGAAGCCCTAAAATGCAATATTAAAGCTTATTTCTTTTCCTTGTTACTGTCCAGATGGATTCAGGGTTGGTGTGAACCAACTTGGTTCCATGAATCCATCTAGAGACTTGGGGTCCTTCTGTCTTACTTCTTAGCCATGCCCTGGGGTTTTGCATTTATTCATGTGATTGAAGCTGATTCACCGGCACCATATCCATGTTCCAGCTCATAGGAAGGTTGAGAGAGAGAGAGCAATTTGAGGACCAGTGATTTCCTTTTTAGGTAAGTGATGAAGATGCTGATACATCACTTGCACTCACATTCTTTTAGTGAGAATTTAGTCACATGGCCACACTCAGTTGCAAGGGAAGCTGAGAAGTGAGGTGGCCACATGCCCTGCTAAAACCCCATGTGGGAGTATAAAAGGAAGAAGAGGGGGTAGATGTTGGAGGACAATTATCCATCTCTGCCACGTGGACTCAGAGCCTGGCAGAATCACTGTCCAAGAAAGAATGATTCTTCATCTGTCATCAGTCGCATCCATTCCCAGCATCTTGAACTGGTACCAGGAGTGGGCAAAATAGTGGGGAAGAGCAGGTAGCACCATTTTATTCTTTGTTTCTTCAAGTAGGAGTAGTTTCTTTCTTTAAGAACCTGCTATCAAAGATGCCCAATTGTCTAGCTTGGAAGCCATTCAGTCCTTCAGCTGATAATTACTGGACCACCTGCTATGTTCCAGGCTTTGCCTAGGTGCTGGGTGCAGAGAGGTCCTCATGGAGCTTCCAGGAGCATGGAGGAGATGATGTTAAACAAGGAACCCCACAGACAGATATATCATTACAAATTATGATAAGTGCCATGAAGGAAAGAGTAGAGGATTCTGTAGAAGAATATGAAATATGGATTTAATTCATAGTAGAGATTGACGGGGGTCTTGGAGGAAGTGGTATTTAAGCTGAGACCCAAAAGATGCGCTGGAGTTGGCTGGTGGATGACAGAAGGGAAAGCGTTGTCTAGGTAGACTGTCTTAGTCAGTTTGGCTGCTATAACAAAATACCGTAGACTGGGTGGCTTATAAACAACAGACGTTCTTTTCTCTCAATTCTGAAGATTGGGAAGCCCAAGATCAAGGCAACAGCAAATTCATATCTGGTGAGGGCCTGCTTCCTACATGGCTGTTTTTTTTTTTCACTTTATCCTCACATTCGAGCTCTCTGGGGTCTCTCTCATAGGGCACTAATCCATCCATGAGGGGGGTCCACCCTCATGACCTAATCACCTCCCTAACCTCCTAATACCTTTACCTTGGGGATTAGGATTTCAACACATGAATTTTAAGGTGACACAGACCACAACATAGAGAAGTTAGAATAGTGAATGAGGGGGAGAGAAATGAATTATGTAGCTGGAGAGAGGGGCAGGGAAAGTTCTCCTACAGACTTGGAGGCCTATATGTATCAGATAGCTATTGATGTATATCAAACTCCCCTCCCAAAATTTAGTGGCTTAAAATAATAGTCATTTATCAGTTCATGATTTGGCAGGTTGGCAATTTAGGCTAGACTTGGCTGGGAGGTTTTTGTGGTCTGGGCTGAGCTCCCTTATGCACCTGCAGTCAGGTATGGGTCAGCAGGTGCCTCTGCTTCTGGGGGTCAGTTGGCTGGGGCACCTCGGCTCTCCTCCATGTGGTCTCTCATCCTCCATTAGCCTTGCTTGGGCAGACCTGTCCACCTGGGGGCAGGGTTCTAAGGGAAAATGAATGCACACAAAGCCTCTCTGCAAACTATGCTCAGAACTGCTACTTCATAATTTCTGCCACAGTCTATTGGCCAAAACAAGTCGCACGGCCAGCCTGGATTCAGGGGGTGAGGAAATACACTTCAACTCTTGATGGGAGGAGCTGCCAGACCACATTGCAAAGGGCAGGATACAGGGAGGGGTGACAGGTTAAGGACATTTTTACAACCAAGTAAGGAATTTGTGTGATTAGAAGTCAGAGGGGATTCTTAAGCAGGACCTAGCAATAGGAGGGCACATGGCCAAGGTCATTTGTGTTGCACTGATGGAAACTTCCAAGAGTTTATGTCTTACCTTGTTATTCTGGTTGTGAGCTCTTTGGAGGCAAGGTCTGCAGTGTCTTTTCCCAGGGCTGGACATAGCAGCCACCTGCCGACTCAACCCTCTTGGTTGGAAACAAGGATTGAAAGCTCTATGTTTTCAGCACCTTCAGGTTTCCCATGAGGTGCTGTCGAGGGGGTTTCACGCAGACAGCTTAGCTTGTTTGGAGTTGCGAAGCTAATACCATCACCACAAGCTGAGCTGTGAAGAAGCCCAGATTTGTCTAAATTATAATTTGTTTGTTGGGCCTTAAGGGGGGAGGTCTGGAAATCCTGTTCCAAATTCTCTCTCTTTCACGACACACAAGCGAATTTACCCAAACTAACATTTCCCTTCTTAGCAATTTTTTAATGGCAGTATTTTGCCAAGTATGCTATGCTGGTTGTTAAGCTATTGTCTCTGAATTAACCCACCTTCTGGATTCTACTCTGTGATGCTGGGCCTGGGGCTTTGTGAACCACCTTTCTCCCTTGCCAGTTGGGGGCTTCATCACTAGGGAAACTAGGAGGAAGGGGAGGGGACACCGTCCTGCTTATTTGTTTGCTGTTCTGGTCAGCATCGCTCCTGCAGCAATTCTTTACCCTGGCAGGGGCAGTTGATTATAGAAGCATTTGTCCCAGTTTCTTCCCCCCCGCTCCTAGAACCAGCCTCAGGAGCCCCCTCAGAGAGGCCGGCATTGTCAGGGCATTATCCTTTCCTCAGAGGTCTGAGTCCCAGCTCCCAGGGCTTCTCCTTCCAGACTTCTGGGTTCTAATAACCCCACGCTCTTCTCTTTGTTCCTCCAGGGTAGTAACAGCTTCAGTCAGTTACTGTCTCTGTGTTAACTCAAATGTCCCCTTTTTACATTTTTAGTTCTCCCATACTGTTTAAAAAATTCTGATAAACTCATTGCAGTTTCAATTTTTTTTTTTTTTTTTTGAGACGGAGTCTCACTCTATTGCCCTGGCTAGAGTGATGTGGCATCAGCCTAGCTCACAGCAACCTCAAACTCCTGGGTTCAACAAATTCTTCTGCCTCAGCCTCCCGAGTAGCTGAGACTACAGGCATGTGCCACCATGCCCGGCTAATTTTTTCTATATAGTTTTTAGTTGTCCAGCTAATTTCTTTCTATTTTTAGTAGAGATGGGGTCTCGCCCTTGCTCAGGTTGGTCTCGAACTCCTAAGCTCAAACGATCCGCCCACCTAGGCCTCCCAGAGTGCGAGGATTACAGGCGTGAGCCACCGCGCCCGGCCTGCAGTTTCAATTTTGTTGCCCACATCTCGACTGTTATTTATCGTATGTAAGACCGTTTTAAATGATACCCAGTTGAATAGGTACACAAAAATTTGAATGAGCATTTATTTAATATAATGCATATTATGGAAAAATATGACTAATATACCGAACTCATTGAAGATGGTTGCTTTAGATTAAAAAAATAAATAAAATGAGCTAATTTAAAGAACAATATTATACAGATAGAACAAGTGGTACACTGTCAAAATAGGGAAGGCGGCATATAAAGGAAATCTTGAAAGCACTCAATGAAGATATGTCCACTCTGCCTGTTGTTATAATAAAAGAGCCCTTTTAGCAGGAAAATCATCTTATTCCAAAGAAGAATCCAGATAGAGGGATGATTAGAAAAGCTATATCTCTTTATATTCCCAGGTCCATGTGTGATGTCTCCAGCGTTCCAAAGGTAGCAGCCAAACCTGGCATTTCCCCAGCACCTGAGCTCCAGCCAATAGCCGACTACTTGTTGGATTTGGAGGGTGAGCTGTGCACATTCAGATGAGCCAACAGTTGAGAAGGTTGGTCGCCATTTTGAAAGGCACTTCTTTCAGTTATGTAGAAGGAGCTACACAAAAGGAACCAGTGGAATCACTGAAGCTGGGGGTGCAGATCCCTGTGTTCCACTATCACTAAGTTGCTGGGTTCTGAGTCCCTTTTCTGGCGGCAGTCTGGAGGTCAAATACCGGACCTGAGAAGGCTGCATAGCCAGGTTGGTGGGGGTTGGGGGGTGGAGGGTGGGGGTTGGAGCTTGAAGAGCCACTCAAATGTCTTACCTATAGCCGACAAGGCACCACCCGTAATGACATCCTGTTCTGAGAAATCTCATGCCGTCTTTTCTTGCTTTAGTGTCAAGGCGTTGAGGTAGTTATTTTTGTTCTGAGCAACTCCAGATGGGAGAAAGTCAACCCACACAGTCTGGAGAGGATACTAGTCCTTCAAAAAGAGACTTCACAAGAAGCTACAGAGCTGTCCAGGCCTAATGAGGTTACCCCAGTGGAAACTGTGCCCTTGAAATGTGACTTCTGGGTTATGTGCAAACGAGCAGAAAAGAAGTACACCCACTAAGTGGAGACTGGTGTTAGACAGTTGTCTCTGGAAACACTTCAGCAGAGGCAAACTGGGGGACGTGTCCCGCCATGACTGACATTCCCTGTCATGGACTTTAATTTTATTTCAGTTCTGAGAGAAAAGTTGACACAGGTGAGCTACAGATGGAAAGGAAGAGGGTATGAAGAACGATTTCACTTATACCTGAATGTGACAGCAAAAATTTTTCAATTTATACATTCAGTCCTTCACAGAGGCTTCGTAATCTTTAGAGAGAGTCTGATGTGCTAAAATTTTCTGGTTGAATGTTTTCCTTCAGGAATAGAGAGGTTCAGAGTTAAAGGCAAAAGCAATTCAGAACCACAATTTTTCTAAGATAGCTAACAGTTCCACTTGAAATGATCAATATGATATAGAAAAAAATGGTTCTTTGGTTTCCACACTGATTTTAATCTTTTTGAAATTTTTTCGAAACAGTTTCTTAAAAAGGACCAGGTTTGCTATGTATTGATAGATCTTCCAGAATATCTCATCATCAAAAGTTTTTTTTAAAAACATTATTTCCTTAGTCACTAAAATTTGCCAAGTGTAGGAAGGAGGGACATCAAGATAACTTTCTTGTGATTTCTGAATTATTTTTGATTCATTCCTTTTCTCTGCCCTATATCTAATCAGTTCCCAAGTCCCACACACTGGGGCCATTCAGTCATTTGACAAATACTTACTGAGCACCCAATATGTGCAAACTTCTCCCTCAACCTGGAGATATTTGTCCTCTAAGTTTTCATTCAGTGCTTTTTACTGTGGGTCCTTAGCATCCAGTAACATGGGATATCTGCCATTGGCACAAGGATATCACATAGATTAGTACATTGGCTGTCTTGTGTCCAAGCGTAGATACGATAACTATCAGGTTTACACATATCCATCCATTTAAGCAGGGAAATAAATATAACAGTAATTTTCACTTACTAAACACATAACATACCAGGTACTATTGTGTTCACCCTGCAAAGATGACATCGACCCTGCTACTCAAAATTTGGTTTGGATGTCAACACTGGTGATACTATCCGTGCACCAGGAGGAGGGGGGAATGTTTATTGCTCATATAATAAGGCTTTCTGGGGAGAGCAGGGAAGACTCCCAAGCAAGTCCACACACGGAAAGGAGACTGCCTCAGCATTTATGGGGGCCAGGAGGTGGCGATGGGAAGAAGGTCTTAGGTGACAGCTAGGGCTTGTTTAGTATGAACGTCCTGTTGGTGTCAAAAGCATCAGGCTTTCTTATCAGCTTGCCCCGAAGTAGGGTGGAAGAGGAAGAAGGAAGATGGAAGATGTCAATAGTCAAACATCAAAAATAGAGGCCAACTGTTTCCCCCCCCCCAATTTTTTTTTACCACTGCCCCATTTTTTTTACTGATAAAATACACATAACGTAAAATTTATCATAACTATTTTTTTTTTTTTTTGAAACAGGGTCTTGCTCTGTCACCCCAGCTAAAGTGCAGTGGCGTCATCATAGCTCATTGCAGCTGCAACTTCTGGGCTCAAGCGATCCCCCTGCCTCAGCCTC
>CAUYSK010017152.1:0-47346 GCA_963575035.1 Avahi laniger | reverse complement strand
CTACTAAAAAAAACAGAAAGAAATTAGCCACACAACTAAAAATAGAAAAAATTAGCCGGGCATGGTGGCGCATGCCTGTAGTCCCAGCTACTCGGGAGGCTGAGGCAGGAGGATCACTTGAGCCCAGGAGTTTGAGGTTGCGCTAGGCTGAAGCCACGGCACTCTAGCCCGGGCAACGGAGTAAGACTCTGTCTCAAAAAAAAAAAAAAAAAAAGATGTAAGAAGCACAGTGCTGGGTACTTTTCATGTATTATTTTATCTCTAACAACCTCGAAAAGTAGGCAAAATTCTATTTTGCCATGGAAGACAGACTCAGGAGTAATTTGCAAGTTTTCATTATAGTGATATGGACAAAAAGCAGTAATTTTACATAAAGGATAGAATAAGCTAAATGAACTTAACTGGAATAATAATTTATTTCTGTCAGTCATGAATAATTCACTATGTTCAAGAATCTGTTTTCTTCCTATGGTTATATTTTTAAAATTTTAATTTTTCAAGTCTAGTCTTCCTCAGATAAATATTTTACAACATGGAGAGAAAAATGAGGATTTCTCACATGAAATTAGAATCTCTTACATAAAATTTCATTACTTTAAGGGTCATTGAGAATCAAAAGCTTTTAAAGATTTTTACTATAATGTCCAAATAGACACTTAGAATTAAAACATTCAACCTCTACCTTTAATTTACCTTTAAATTTGTATATGCATTATTTTAGCTAGCTTATTTGGGATCATAGCTAAATCCACTAAAGAAAAAGCCAAGCATTTAATTAGTTCCCACAAAGCTCTGAGCTAGCCTGAAAGAGCTCTGTGAAGCTATTGACATTTTTAACAAAGCAATTTACTCTTAAATTTTTACAATTTTACCTATAAGAAGTGAATTAAAACAATGATTTGAGGAGTCTTCATGCTGCTAGGACCATTTAATCCTACATACAAAATGTAGGATTGGGTATAGGAATATTACTATTAAACTTTTGGCTTTTTTGTTACTGGTGTGTGAAGTTACAGTCCCGTTCTACCTTTGAGCCTAACCCCATTGCTGACTTAGGATAGAATAAGGCTCAAAGATGTCATGAAGGATGGAGCTAAGCCTCAGGGTCATCAGACATATAAGCTATATACTTTGATCACTTCAGAAAGGGCCATACTAAGTCAAGTCTCCTCAATCTAAGAATTCAATTATTGTGAATTCGCTTATAATCTGAATATTCTGATGGCTCCACAATAGTTACAACAAGCACACTTAACTGAGTTGACTACTTAACAACGGATTGTATTGTTCCATTTAAAGTTTTTGAAGAGGGACGCCGGTGCTGTTGAAGGCCTTTTGAGTCTGTATTTAAAGGAAGAATGAGGTAAAAAAAAAAAAAAAGGAGCTATTAGGGCCACAGTACAATCTCTTATTCCAAGGTTCACACTCCACAGGAAATCTATAATTATATTTCCAATTCTTCCCTATGTAGTCTCAGTAATAAAAATACATTATATTTAATGCCGTAAAACTCCTTTATAATGATATATGGGCAGAACAGGACTGACAGCCCCTAGACGCCACATCTATATGACTGCTGAACTAATTCTCACCAATATTTCAAGCAGAATTGAATAAAAAGAATAAACTCCCTCCCCAGTGTTATTATTATGAGTGTTAGGAAAGGCATAAGAGTCAGGGATATCTGTTGTACACAGCTAAAAACTTTTTTAATATTAAGATTAAGATTAATATTTAAGTCAAAACTTCCTCTACATCAAAACATTAGAGTCAGACTGTCCTGCTTTAGCCATCAATAACTAACAATATGTGCTAACCATGTGCCAAGTACTATTTTAAGTAGCATTATACCTATATTATCTCATTTAATCCTCAAAATAACTATAAAGTACAGGTACTATTATTATTTCCACTTTACCAATGAGGAAACCAAAGAAGTTAAATAACTTTCCAAAGTCTCACAATAAATGGTAGAGCTTGAATTCAAACCCAGACAGCCTGACTCCAGAACTCACACTTTTAACCTCTGCTTTATGTGACTGTGCCATCTGAAAATTGTTCTTGGAGAAGATGTGTGTGTTCCAGACCCTTTGATGACTGAGTCATTTCTTGGTCATGTGTCTAGAATTATTATAGCCTCCCTTTTCTAAAAGTCATGTCAGTTTTTAAACAGTCTTTCTCACCCAAGCTACCACTGGCTACAAATTGTGACTTTAAAAATGGGAGTTCCAGCTAGGATCCTGTTCTTGTTCTGGCTTTTGAATTTTGTTTATAAACCCTATTATACAGAGTCCTTATCAAAGTTACACCCTCATCTGCTCTTACTTTTGGTAAAGAAAGATAAATGATGAGTTAGCAAGCTACCTAATTTTAAGAAGTTTAGTGGTACAGGTTGAGTATCTTTTATTCAAAATGCTTGGGACCAGAAGTGTTTTGGATTTCAGATTTTGGAATATTTGCATTGTACTTACCAGCTGAGCATCCAAATCCAAAATCTGGAATGCTCTAATGAGCATTTTTTTTTTTTTTTGAGACAGAGTCTCACTCTTTTGCCCAGGCTAGAGTGAGTGCCGTGGCATCAGCCTAGCTCACAGCAACCTCAAACTCCTGTGCTTGAGTGATCCTTCTGCCTCAGCCTCCCGAGTAGCTGGGATTACAGGCATGTGCCACCCTGCCCGGCTAATTTTTTCTATCTATTTTTAGTTGTCTGATTAATTTCTTTCTATTTTTAGTAGAGACGGGGTCTCGCTCTTGCTCAGGCTGGTCTTGAACTCCTGAGCTCAAACAATCCATCCTCCTCGGCCTCCCAGAGTGCTAGGATTACAGGCGTGAGCCACCGCGCCCAGCCCAATGAGCATTTTTTTTGAGCATCATGTCAGTGCTCAAAAAGTTTCAGACTTTGAAACATTTCAGATTTTCAGATTAAGGATGTTCAACCTGTAACAATTACATTTTTTTAAATCATTTCTACAAAAATGTCCCTCCCGGCAGGGCGCGGTGGCTCACGCCTGTAATCCTAGCACTCTGGGAGGCCGAGGAAGGCGGATTGTTTGAGCTCAGGAGTTCGAGACCAGCCTGAGCAAGAAGGAGACCCCGTCTCTACCAAAAAATAGAAAGAAATTAATTGGACAGCTAAAAATATATAGAAAAAAATTAGCCGAGCATGGTGGCGCATGCCTGTAGTCCCAGCTACTTGGGAGGCTGAGGCAGTAGGATCCCTTGAGCCCAGTAGTTTGAGGTTGCTGTGAGCTAGGTTGATGCCACGGCACTCACTCTAGCCAGGGCAACAGAGTGAGACTCTGTCTCAAAAAAAAAAAAAAAAAAAATCCCTCCCAAGCAAAGCAAAAGCTTATGAATCTATCAGGTAGGGGCCACCTTTCGCAAATTCTCTGTAGTACCAGGTATCAGGAAGATAGGCAAGAATTTAAACAAAACTAATTATGCTGACAAAGAGCAATTATTTTAACCATACATCTATCTATTTTGTTTTACTGCATGACTTCTGAGTCTTATCCTATGCCATGGAATTTCCCAATGGTAGAAAATCCTCCAAATTCAAAGCAATAAAAGATGATAAAAGCCTTTCCATTTAGGTATCCAAAAAATAAAAACAAAACATTATTTGTTGAGAAACTCTTAGGAGGTAAGAGTAAGCATTTTATTGAAATTCTTTTCATTATAAAACCTATACATTTATTTGTCTTCACTGGGAAATACTTTTTTCTTTCTTAAATCTCCTTTTTTTTATTTCTACATTTCGGTTTCATTTTTTTTTTTACTTAGCCAGTCAGTATCATACGTTGTAGCATGTTAACAAATTCTTTTAAATTTCATGAAAACAATTCCATAAATAAAAGGATGGCATTCCATACATCACTAGGTTATTTTTATTTTGTTTTCTAGGAAATAACAGTACAACAGCTAATGGCTCATTTGGACTCCATCAGGAAAGACATGGTCATCCTAGAGAAAAGTGAATTTGCAAATCTGAGAGCAGAGAATGAGGTGATACAAATTTTAATTTATTAACCATAAAATAATGGATTTCTAAAGTAAAAATCGGTTATAAAAGAAAAATTTTAAATAACTGATGTCACAAGTGTTTTACTTGGTGAGTAAGTTAATAAGACCAACTAACAATTTTATGTGGTTATTAAACAATTAAGTTTTTACATAAAATGTATACTGTTTATTTAACCATAACTAATCTTTCTATGTATAAATTATAGATTTTTGCACACTGAATAAGAATTATATTTTATACATATACAAGTCACATAAAAGGGAAAATCTTTGAGTTCTATATTTATTCTTTAAAATTTCTAGTGTAGCTCATAGTATAATGTTCTCAGAACTGAAAGTAATGTGGCATTTTTGGTTTGACTTGATCCTGTACTAATTGTCTTTATCACTTAAGAGAAAATTTGTATTCGCCATCAAATTGGTACTAACTGATCAACACTAGGGTGATCACATGGCAGAAATACTCTCCAGGGATTAGGAGGATGGGAGAGGGGTAAATCCACAACTAAAGGACACAGGGAACACTGTAGGGGGGAAGGGCATGCCTTTAACCAGCACTTGGGTCAGGCAAAGACATAAAGTGTAACCATAATGTTTGTACCCTCACAATACCCTGAAATAAAAAAAAAAAAATCATTTAGTTGAACACACACACACTAACCAGCTGGATTTTCTTATCCTAAGCTGAAATGTGAAAGTATACAAAATATAACTTCTTGGTCTATTTTGACTTTCTTCATTCTTTTTTTATCAGTTCGTTAGAAATGGTGGGGGTGGGAGGGATACTCTGTAATTCATAGTTTGATCACCTGTTTCGTGTTTTCCAAGTGTGGCTTGACCATTGAAGTGTACCATCTCACAGATGGGGGGACCAAGGAATGCTGTGGCAGTAAGAACATTTATGTCCCAAAGTTGTTTGACCCACAGCCTGCCTCACGACACCTGGTATAACAGCTAGTGGAGCAGGATTTCCCGTAGATGAAAGCCATCTCAAAACTGAATGGAAGCGTTTTGGAGTGCTATTGGGACAGGGACCTACAGACAGATTTCCGAGCAGGGGAAGAAGGGAGACTGATCTCTAATAGTTAGAGAACCTTTAACCAGAACACTGGTCTTCCCATCCTTATACTGCTCCTCACATTTGTATGTCCTCGGGTCATTTCCTTGATCTCTTGGATGAGAAAAGTCTCTTTGCTCACAGGGTTGTTGGGAAAATTAAAGGACACAATGCAAGCTCTTTGCTAAATTAAAGTTCTATTCAAATACAAGTCTTGTCTGGGGATGGTTATGAATATCAGTAGCTTATACAAGGTGGTAAGCAGTCCCTTTTATGTGCCTTCAGTTATTTGGAACACATGACTCCTGGCAAACTGATTGAACTCTGCAAGTTGTTTACTATAAGATGGATGCTTGGGACATGCCAGGCTCTGTTCTAAGCATGTTATGCACATTAAGTCATCTAATCCTCAGAACAACTCTATGAAGTTGCTTCTGTAAATGCTATTATCACAATTTTAAAATGAGGGAAACTGAGGCTCGGGAAGCTAAGTAAGTTGCTGAAGCTCATCTCCTTTAGTATAGAATGAGGACCTACCCAGAGGCAGCCTGGCTGCAGGGTGACTGCACCCCGCACTGTGGGGCTGTGGAATGGCCTCCATGCACACTTCCCGCTCTCCCCAGCCTTTCCTTTCTAGCCTCTTCTTCCCCTGGTGGTCACCAAATGTTAATATCTTCTGGGTTCTCTCTCAGGCTTTTTTCTCATCTCAATACCCTCTCCTGCGCAGTTGCTACATATCCATGGCTTTAATGACCATCTATATGCTAATAACTTCTATACCTGTGTCCAACCCTTGTCTCTCTCTGTGCACTCAGAGGGTTTACTTAACTGCTTACTAAGTGTCTTCCCTTGGATAACTTAAAATCACCTCCAAATCCTCATATCTAAAGTTTTACTACGATTTTTCCTTCTCATTCACTAAACCTGCTCCTTCTCAATCTGGCAGTCCCTTCACCTAGGTGGGCAGGTAAGAGGCATATGATCATCCTTGAGTCTCCTCCTTATTCATCTCCTGTATCCACTTACAGCCCATTTCTAGGTCCTGTCAACTCAGTCGCCTAAATAGCTCAACGTTGTCTATGTCTTTATATTTTGGGCCAATACCCTAGTCCAAGGCCAGTATCATCTCTCATCTAGATTATTGCAACATCTTCCCCTGTCTCTCTGCCTCCAGTTTTGTAATCCTTCAGTTTTTATCTCACATTGCAATCAATATGAATTTTTCAAGATACAAACCTAATCATGTATTTTCCTGCTTAGATCTCTTCAAGGACTCCTAATGACCTTGAAATAATGGCCAACTTCCTTAACTTAACTTCCAAGGCTGGTCATGACCTGGCCACATCCTACTGCTTCAGCGTCAGCTTTCAACTCTCTTTTTCTTCCATCCTTTTCTACTGCTGTGGTGAACTTCTTTCAGAATCTCTGTACTACACCCGTCCCCTCAGGACCTTTGCACAATTCCTCACCCATTACGCTTTTATGCCCAGCTCCTAGCCATCCTTCAGGTATTAACATAAAGTGAAATTTTTTCTGGGAAGACTTAGATTTTTCTAGCCTTTAAATGACTTATATCAGGGGACTTCAAAGAGTTCGTGGAAGAATGGAATCAAAAGATAAAAATAAAAAATACAAACTTTATTTCTTAACATAAGCTCCATCAAGGTCAAAACATTTTTGTAAGTGATGATACCAGCCAATTAGTCCATCCCTAAAGAACTGAGGGTCCTGGGAATTTAACCATGACAATGCAGACTTTTTTACATTACTAACTGAAGAAAAATGGGTACCCTTTAAAGATTTTATAAGATTAGGAAACAAGAAGTCAGAATGAGCTGAATGAACACTTTAAGGTAGATTCCTAATGATTTCCCATCAAAACTGTCAAAAAATTACCCTTGTTTGATGAGAGGAATGAGCAGGAGCGTTGTTGTGGTAGAGAAGGACTCTCTGGTGAAGCTTTCCTGGGCATTTTTCTGCTAAAGCTTTGGCTGACTTTCTCAAAACACTCTCATAATAAGCAGATGTTATCATTCTTTGGTCCTCCAGAAAGTCAACAAGCAAAATTCCTTGAGTATCCCGAGAAAACTGTTTCGATGACCTTTGCTCTTGACCGGTTAACTTTTGCTTTGACTGGATCATTTCCACCTCTTGGTAGCCATTGCTTTGATTGTGCTTTGTCTTCAGGATCATACTGATAAAGCTGTGTTTTATCTCCTGTTACAATTCTTTGAAGGAATGCTTCAGGCTCTCAATCATACTTGTTTAAAATTTCCATTGAAAGATCTGTTCTTGTTTGCAGCTGATCTGGGTGCAATGATTTTGGCACCCATTGAGTGGAAAGTTTGTTCAGCTTTAATTTTTTCAGTCAGAATTGTGTAAGCCGAACCAATAGAGATGTCTATGGTGTTGGCTGTTGTTTGTGCTGTTAATAGTCAGTCCTTTTCAATTAAGGTACGAATGAGATTAATTTTTTCCTTGCAAATTGATGTGGATGATCTGCTGCCTTGGGCGTGTGTCATCTTTAACACTGTCTGATCCCTTAAAATGAGTTACTCATTTGTAAACTGTTGATTTCTTTGGGGCATTATTCCCATAAGCTTTTCATAAAGCATCAGTGACTTCACTATTCTTCCACCCAAGCTTCACCATAAATTTGGTGTTTGTTCTTGCTTCAGTGTTAGCAGAATTCATGTTGCTCTGATATGGGCTCTTTTCAAACTGATGCCTTATCCTTCTTAGTGCCTCAAACTACATGCTGTTCAGACATGTGATAACAAGTTAGTACAAGTTTATTTTGGTACAAAAAAATTGAAATCCATGCATACTTTTTTCATAATATGCATTTTTCATGAACTTTTTGAAGACCGCTCAAATATACCGTATGCAACATTTACTATAATTTAATGCAATTGCTTGTTTAATTGTCTGTCTTTCTGGCTACACTGTAAATCCCTTAAGGGTGGGCTTCATGTTGATCTAGCTCATTACTGTATCCCCTGAGACTAGCACGATATCAGGCACATAACAGAAATTCAGTAATTATTCATTGAATATTAAAGGGAAGTTATATAAAAACATGAAATGTTGTAAATTGCTCCATTCTCAAAATAAGACTCCCTAAAATTCAATGCTCTTTTGACACTTAGATCACCAAGTGAGACAAATTTTTGTTTTATTCAAGACATTGGGGGAAGAAAAGATAGTAAAAGGCAGACTTTCCTCTTCCTCTTCTCCCGAAATTGTGATACCCTATTAACTGGGATCACTTGTACACCTAGGGAAGCAATGGGATGATGAGGAGACAATAGCAGATGGGATAGAAGGGGTTGCAGAGGGTGTTTCTAAATGCTGCTCGCAGAAAAAGGACAGTGTTGAGAACCTTTTTCCAAATTGAATAAAGGAAGTGACTGGTGACCATTTGGCCTCATTTCATACCTCTTCAAACACTAAAATCCTTGCCTGGCAGGAGACAGGTTCTCTAGAAACTTAGGATGCTTTGAAAGCAGGGATTGAGGACAGTGTTTGGCCTAACCTTGGCCATGGTAAAACATAACATCTATCAAAAACCAAGCATCATCTATTTTCAGTAGCAGAAGATGCCTTGTCGGCGGTGCTGTGGGTTCACAGTGCCGGCCCAAAAAGCTTGTCTCACGCTGTTCTCCCCACTCACTGTGGTTTAACTTCCTCCTTATCAGTCTCTTCATCCAGAAGATGGAGGGTTTGGCCAGTAGCAACTCCAGTCATTAGAGATGAAGTTCTTTAAACGAGACCTTCTATTATTTTCTTACCTCCTTTCAATTTTTCTTCGAATCACTTGTTGTTTGTAATTATAAGCTGGTTTGCGTGATTATTTGTTTACTGTTTGCTCTATTCTCTGTTTCAGCTCTTGCCTTTCCCCTCCTCCCACCTCCATCCCTGCCCTGACCGTTGTGAGGCCCATGAGGGCAGCCACTATGTCTATTTTTTCCCCACTTTCTCCCCAGAGCATGGCATGATGCCTGACACATATCAGGGGCTTGATAAAAGCTTGTTTAAAAGTGTCTGGTTCAATGAACATCATTATGAGGAAAGGCGTGCATTCAGGTGACTCCCTGACCTTTTGCATACATTACTGAGGCTCTCCAGAGAGGCCTGCTCAGGTTACCTCAGGTGAAAAGACTTACTGTAACAGAGGAACAAGGAAGAATGAGAAGGCCTCTTAACAGATGTCATGTAGGGCACGAACATTGCTCTGAGAGGCCAACCATCATTCCACTGATTTTT
Source organism: Avahi laniger (assembly GCA_963575035.1). NCBI lineage: Eukaryota > Metazoa > Chordata > Mammalia > Primates > Indriidae > Avahi > Avahi laniger. Next base: position 38,000 of record CAUYSK010017152.1, on the reverse strand, counting down.
GTGTCACTTGTTTTCTGTTTTGTGTTCTGTCACACATCAGCCCCAACTGAAAGAAAAGCCTACAGGCTGGGATTTGAAAGATGATTTGACAAAGGGATTTGTCTTAGTCTGTTTGTGTTGCTATAAAGAAATTTATCTGAGGCTGGGTGATTTATAATGAAAAGAGGTTTATTTGGCTCATGGTTCTGCAGTCTGTACAGGAAGCATGGCACCAGTATCTGCTTCTGGTGAGGGCTTCCGGAAGCTTCCATTCATGGTGGAAGGGGAAGGGGTGGCCGCATCACATGCTAAGGGGAAGGAAGTGAGAGAAAGAATGAGAGAAAGAGAAAGGCATGGGGGGCTCTTTTAAACAATCAGATCTTGTGGGAACAAATAGAGCAAGAACTCACTTATTACTGCAAGGATGACATGAGGCCATTCCTGAGGGATCTGCCCCTATGACCCACACACCTGCCACTAGGCCCCACCTCTAACATTGGGGATCAAATTTCAACATGAGATTCGGAGGGGACAAATACCCAAACCATGTCAGGATTATTTATTGAGGTGTGAGCAAGAGCAGGGGAACCAGAGCGCTGCTGGGGCACCAGGACTAGCAGTGATGGGAAGCCTTTGGCACCCCTGGGCCTGCTGGTAAAAGCTGGAGCCTGGGAAAACTGGACGTGTGGACAGGACAGTGGACAGGAGCCAACTTCTAGCAGGCTGCAGTCGCCATCAGAGCATGGTGCAAGGCAGGAGGGAACAGGAAGAAACACCACAAACTCTCTCCTCCTGCCCTTTCATCTTCTGTTTAGGCTCCAGTTGGCACTGTCCAATGGGAAAAGGGATCACAGGGGACACTGCCTCCCAGGGCACAGGAGGGTGGGGATGGAGCTGTAGGGCAGGAGAAAAGCCAGCACGTGCCATTACTGTGATTCTCACTTTACACAGGGAGGCTGCCTGCACGCATGGTCATCCACTCACCCCAATGCCAGTCAGTCACAGCACCTGCTGCTCCTGGGCTGCAGTTTACAGCATCTCCCTCTTTTCCTACCTCTGCCTCCGTACTCTCTTACTATTCTTTGTATGTTTTGCATTTAAACTCTTCCAGAGAGAATCTGATGGTGGCACCCTCCAATTTGGACAGAGTGCTCACAGATGGCCTGTAAAAACTGCCTTTGGATTAGGCACCTGTCTCTGGTCCGATCAGCTGCAAAGCAGGCTGGCCTGTGGTGAAGATGTCCTTGAAAAGGGTTGTGGTATAGCCGATTCCTCAGAGGAAACAGTCTGACTGGAAGCCACCTTGCATGGCTTGTCAAGTACATTGTCATTCTCACATCCACCCCAATGGTGACTGTCTCCCATACGAAGGATAATAGTATCATTTCACTGTTAGAGTAATGCAGAACAAGTCGCTCTGTTAATTGGATTCACCAAATGTGCACAGCATTGGTGGGTCTTCTCACGTGACGCATCTTCAGCTCCTTTCCCTGCTCCAGGATTAGCTGGGATATCTGTCCTGCCCCACATGTTGTGTTCAGAGTCTGGTTCATGAGCCAGTGTTGTTCTGCTTCTAATTAGAATAACCATAAGTCACTTGTTTTCATAAAAAGTAAATGCCTCTGTCAATGAGGTTCCTGATAAAAAGAACAGGGCATAATGCTTTTTTAGTCCTAATCAGCTCTGCCAAGCCTCCTGCAAATAGGAAATGATTGTTTTCTGGCATTTTGGATTATGTTGAATTGAATTTACAAAAAACAATAGCAACGGGTTGTTGGTAAAGTTCTGGGATGGCAGCCTTGGTGGGTGGCAGGGATGCTATTCTCTTCGAGTGCCTATTTCTCCCTGGGTGTGGAGTCTCTTCCGTGCCACCTGTTTCGAGAGCAGTCAGTGTGGCAACCCGGAGTACTTACTGCACCAGTCCAGAACATTCCTCAGTGTCAGGGCTCCCCGTGATGTTTGGCTCTCTGTACGCACTCTCTCCTCCCCCTCTGGAACACTCTTCCCCTTTGCCTTCATCTTGTGAAATTCTCATCTTTCAAGTCCCAGCTCACATGCCCCTCTTGTGAGCTAGCACTTGGGAGAGCAGGCCCTGCAGTCAGCCGCTTGCATGTTACATCTAGTCCACCACTCATCAGCTAGGCCTTAATTTCATCATCTATAAATAGGGGCTGGTAATTGGATGAAGCTGTATTTACAATGGTTAAGCACGTGGGCATTAGATCCAGATTGTCTGGTTTCAAATTCTGGCTCAACCACCTACTTGCTATATGACCTTGGGAAAGATAATGAACTTCTCAATGCCTTATTTTCTCCATTTGTAAAATGGAGATGGTGAATGTATATAGACTTGTCATGGGCATTAAATGAGTTAATTAAAGCAAAAGCCCTTAGAATAAATGCCTCACACATGGTAAGCCTTTAATGAATGTTGTACTTTATTATTTTCCTTAAAAATGTTTTTAATTTAATTTTTAGACAGACAAATAATAATTGTACATATTCATGGGGTACATAGTGATGTTTTGATACAATAATGTATGGTGATCAGATCAGGATAATTAATATATCCTTCATCTCAAACATTTACCATTCTTTGTGTGGGGAATATTCAATATCCTCCTTCTAGCTATTTGAAACTATGAAATATATTATTAACTGTAGTCATCCTACAGTGGTATAGAACACTTGTATCTCATTGAGTAAGGATTAAGTTAGGTAAAACATGTAAAGCATTTGGAATCATGCCTGCCCCAAAGTCAGCTCCCAATAAGTGATTATGGTAGTTATTATGTTATGTTGCATGTTTATTATTATTCTCGAACAAGCCAGGGAGGGGTTGTGACTCCTCTGTGTTCCATAGCATGTTGAGCACACTTCTAATAGTATTTTTCACACTGTGTTTTTATTGTTTGGATTCTGTTTTCCATATTGGACTGTGAGCTCTTTACAGGCAAGAGTAGATAATTAATAAATGTTTGAGATTGGTTAAAATGAAAATTGCCATAGCACAGCAAGGTTTTTAGTCTCAAGATTGGTGTTTGATAGTGAAGTTCTTGGTGCAGCGAGAGGCCAGCAGCAGAGGGGTTAAGATCTCTGATTTGGGGTGCCTGTCCTCATTGGCTCGTGTGGTTTACCAAGTACAAGGTTGGAACAGATTTTAGTTCTGAGAGGACATGTCACCTTTTCTTTAGATGAACTATCTACAGTGTTTGAAATGAATGACATTAAGTGAGACTTGTATTCTCTCCCTGTCACTCCACTTTAAGTATTTGCTTGGTTTCAAATGTTGGTTTCATATCCTTGACTTAAAATGAAATTCCACCACTATGAAGAGCTGTTCATCGTGAAAGAAGTCAGATCTGAAAGATAATTCATTCAGGTGAAGGCTAACTAAATTCTTTAATCGAGCTTAAAACTTCAGATGTTTGGGGCAAAGAAAGAAAAAGAAAACAATGATTTATCACTTACTGATTCTGGGTTTTCTTGTATAACAAGACATATATCTTTTTCTAGTTTAAACCCGTTTGGCCAATGCTTGTGAGATATTGATGACTGTGAAAGAGTTGACATCAAATGATGATTTATTTCAGAAATTGTTGAAGTAGGGCTGATGGTACTTTCAGTTAACACCCATGTCAGTCCGTCACTCCATTCTCTTGTCAGCGTCTTTGCAGGTGTTTACACGTGGCCAATGTTTGCAGGGGCTTACATGTGACAAATGTTTGCAGGGGCTTATGTGTGACAAATGTTTGCAGGGGCTTATGTGTGACAAATGTTTGCAGGGGCTTATGTGCGACAAATGTTTGCAGGGGTTTACACATGACAAATGCACCACAAAACTCCCAAGACGAGCCCTCGTTTGTCATATTGGTTGGAAGGATGCATAGATGTTATTTTTGGAATCATATTCATACATTTATGTTATACGTGGAAATAATCATAAACACTAGTTTATGTAGATAGTGAATAAATGAATATTTTATTAGATTTCTGATAAAAGAGAAGCACAGATTATTTTTGAGGTTTAAAATGTATTATAGCCTAGACTGCAGAGGGAAATTTATCTGATAGAATTTCATTACATTTGTTATTATTTCGGACTAAAATCTGTAATGTATTGGGCTTTTTCCTTGGTGAAAAGTTGGTATTTATCCTCTTCTTAAATACATCTTTTTAAATAAACATTCTTAATTTTATCTTAAAATATTTGATAGCTTTGATGGTGGGTTCTATCAACTCAGCGTCCTGTTGGGAAGCCACTGGATCCATCCAAATGTGTTTGCTGTACCAACGGCAGATTGGGCTCTTCTGTGTGATGTGCCTTTAACTTGCAAACCATTCAGTTTTGTTCCATTTTTCCCTTCATCAGCTAATCAGTTAGGTTCTGGGCAGTTTATCCAATATGTTGTCATGCTTTATAATGTCCTTTGTCCAAACCTGCAGCTTGCCTCATTCTAGGCTTGGATTGTCTGTTGGTTTAACAGCTGTGCTTGTTGTGTTGTTTGTCCTCTGAGTTTCCCAAAACCTGCTGTGCCTGCTGCTGTTTGCACAGGTTCAGTTGGAGAAAAAGGCTGTCGCACCAAAGGTTAAACAGATGCTGGAGCATTGTGTGGATTCACATATCCAGTGCTGCTCAGTATATCTGTGCTTTAACTGTTAGTGTCATCATGTGATGGGGGCATGTTGAGATGATCTAAAATGAACCCCTCTTTTGCTTCCATACACAATCCCTCTGGTGGATGATGGATTGCTGATTGTCATATACGTTCACACAAGGGTGTCACTAAATTTCTTTGGTTCATTTCAGTGCTTATCTTGCCTGATTATTATCAGGTAGTTCTTGTCGATATCTAACCCAGTCCCTTTTTATTGCTACGTAAGGTGACCAGTTTTCCTTGGATCTTTGCCTTAATTACTTTTTTAAAAATATTCAAGATTCATTTCAACATGCTGCATTCAGAATATTATTCTAGGTACTACTCTCAAAATTGCACATGGAGCAAAACCCACTGTGCTCAAGATATGGATATGTGTTCAAAGAAGCACAGCTTTAACCTTGAAAAGAATATTAAGTGATAAAAAAATAGCAATAAATGCATGCTAACTGGCACTCTCTAAAAAGCTCCTTTCATGCACCGAGTTGGCTCTCAGAGAATCTGGTCTGTCTTTTACAATGCGATGAGAAAAGCATTTACAGGCTTTAAAGTAAGACTGACCTAGGTTCACACCGCCACCTACTAGTTGTCTGATGTTAACGACATTATTTAAGTTCTCGGAATCTCTTAATAGTAGTTGCCTCATGGAATTGTTAGAGGATCAAATGACATTATCAAGTGTAAGGTACCTCAGCAATGGCGGGCATTCCACAGTGCTCATTTCTCTCTGCCGGGCTTGTCAATGCGATGTGACTGTTGTGTAATACGTTGATAAGTACACTGGATTTAATTATTACAAAGCCTCATTAATTAAATCAGAATTTGTAGCTGTTTGGATAGGGTTGAGGAGAAGTTTATTTTTTTACTAAGAAGAAGGGATTAGCTAAGCAAATTTTTCTGTCAACCAGAATGGAGATAAGAAGAAAAGTTAAGCTACTTAAAGCTTTTAGAAACTCCAATTTGCAGATAAAGAGAAAGAATTAATTAAAAACAATCATTATCTAAGCCATTGAAAGGGTTGGGGAGACAACCTATTTAGCAATGCTTGCCACTGACTAGTGTGCAATCAGTTACAATGGTGTGCCTCATTAAAACTGGTCTGTATTTCAGACAGCTCATCAATTAAGATGTGCTTTCCTTTCAATGAATCTGAATCCTTGAGTTTCTCTAACACTGAAAAAGTGGAGCATTCAATCCAGGTAAAGTGCTGTCACCAAAACTGTGGGAAACATCTTCATTCATTTATACTAATTTACACTATCGCTGTAATTCCTGTTTCCTCTCTCTTAATTTATTACAAGGGATGTGGCACTCAGTTATTAAAATGAAGAATTTTTTCTGGCATTAACGTACAGAGATAGATCTTGCCTTCTGTTTATTTTATTTTATTTTATTTTATTTTATTTTATTTTATTTATTTTATTTTTTTTGAGATAGAGCCTTGCTCTGTTGCCTGGGCTAGAGTGCTGTAGCGTGAGCCTAGCTCACAGCAACCTCAAACTCCTGGGCTCAAGGGATCCTCCTGCCTCAGCCTTCCGAGGAGCTGTGACTACCAGTACACACCATCACGTCCAGCTCATTTTTCTATTTTTAGTAGAGACAAGGTCTCGCTCTTGCTCAAGCTGGTCTCGAACTCCTGAGCTTAAGTGATCCTCCCGCTTCGGCCTCCCAGAGTTCTAGGATTACAGGCGTGAGCCACCGTGCCCAGCCAAATCTGGTCTTCTGTAATAGTGAAAATGTGCTTTCTCCCTCTACATGGGAATTCTAATCAGATCAAAGCACTGAAAGATCCCAGATTTAGCAAGGTATTTAATAATAACATCTATTGTACTCTAAACTCCATGCTTTGAATGAATAAAGATGAGGCAAGAGTTAATTGTTTGACTTCCAGTAGTGAATACAAGAATGACCCAGACCTTTAGCAAAGCCAGACAGATGCTAGTGATCACTTGGTAATTACCAAGGATCTGTGGGGTCATGTCCCTGTGCTCAGCACAGATTGAGGGTCTGGCCCCAGCTTCAGGCTTGAGGATGCACCATACATCATTACTATTATTAAGACATTTTCATAGATGTAATTACTTGTTGCATGTTTCTATTCTGACTTGCAAATTTTTGCCATTAATTCTTTGTCTTATTTCTGATTCTTAGAAATAACAACGCTGAGTTGGATCATGCTGTTTGCCCACTCATCCTGGGGGCAAACAAAAAATCTTCTTATAGATTTCTGCTACAAAATCTATTCGCCTACCTGCATCCGGACCTGTGTACTCTTCCTTCCCTCCTGTTAACTGAGATGAATCATCCCTGTTCCTAACTAAAGCCAGCGCTTCCCATGTGCCTTGCATGCCATATTCTTCTTGCTCAGGACTCAGCTCCTACAATCGGCTGCCAGTCACTCTTGCTTCATCAATTTTCCCCTCTTTCCTGGATCACTCCCATCATCTTACAAACATAGTATAGTACCTTCCAGCTTTTAAAAAAGAGTCTCTTGATTCTATGGGTTTTTTTTTTTCTAATTTATTTATTTTTTGTAGAGATACAGTTTCATTATGTTGCCCAAGCTGGTCTCAAACTCCTAGCCTCAAGCAATCCTCCAGCCTAGGCCTCCCCAAGTGCTAGGATTACAGGCGTGAGCCACCATCTGCCGTGATTCTATAAGCTGTAGCCCAATCTCTCTGCTCCCCTATATGGCAAAAGAGTTGTCCAGACTCACCACCTCCACTTCCTCTCCTTCCTTTCTCTCTGGAAGCCACTCCATTGAGAATTTCCTCCCCTCTACTCCACCGAAGACTTTGTCTCGGTCTTCAGTGAATTCCACGTTGCTAAAGCTGAGGATCAGCTCTCAGTCCTTGTCCTACTAGACTTTTCAACAGCATTTGGCCCCACTGATCATTCCCTTCTTGTTCTTTATTTTCCTTTACCATTTCAATCACTCGTTTTCTGTCATGGACTTTAAACTCTTTAGTTTTATATTAGATCCATTGAAATCTTATCTGGCCACTGGGTTTCCATAAAAAGAACTTGTTAACATTCTACTTAAACTCGACTTTCATTTTTGTGTTTATTGCTATTAAGTTTTGTTATCATGTAAATAAAATCTTATCCCCCAGATCAGCTTTTAGGGAATGTTTGCTAAATATGGAGATGACTGACTGTGGAAACCAGGTTTTGGGAATATGTATTCCTCTGTCTCCTACTTCATCATTATATATTGATTGTCTGAAATCCTTAACCTATATCCATTTTTTCACCTTGTAATTTTCACAACATTTTGTCTAATTGTCATTGTTAATTTTGCCTCTTTGATGTAGAATCCACTCCTTTGTTGTAAATTTCTCTAACTATTCCTACTTATTTCTCTAGTTCATCTGCTTTCAGATGTCTTCAATTCTTCCTGTGATCTTTAATTTGAGATTTCTTTGACAAGTTTTTTATATATAGTCTCTTACTTTTAAAATGTTTTTCTTCTTCCCAGCCAGCTTGCCCCACTGTTCTTGTGGTGATATTTTCACTTATTTTAGTTTTGCCCAAGTCTGAGGAGGATGATCCAAGTTGATTCTTATCTTTTCTTTGTGTATTTAAGCCTTATCTCTTCTTTTTAGTGGCAGCTTGGAAAGCCTATTTTTGTCGTTAAAGTTTAAAAACCTGACAAGTAGGCATGGTTCTCATTTCCTTCTCAACCAAGGTACTTGAAAGTGCAGTCTCAACACGCTGCCCCCACTTCTACATTTTCATTTACTTCTAAGTCCTTTGCAATCTGGTTTTTTCTGTCATAATCTAATAAAACTACTCCAAGAAAATTCACTCATGACTTTCTATCATCCTTCTCAGTACTCATCTTGCTGAATTACCTCCTTCCTGAAGCCCTTGATCTCTTGGATTCCGTGTCGCCATTTTCTCTAGACTTTCCTCCTCTCCTCTTTTTTCTTTTTGGACTAACTTGTGGATGTCTTTTCCTCTGCCTCCTGCTTAACACTTATCTTCCTCCTGGGCTCCATTCTTGCTCCACTGTTCTTCTTACCATGCATAAGCTTCTTGGGGGAGCTTATCTACTCATGTAGCAGTGGAAAGGAGGCTTAACGTAACTGGCTCCATTTTGTTTCTGATCCTCTGTGGTAATATCCTTTAGGGTGAAAGCTTCTGCTTAGCTCTGCAGGTAGTCTAGAAGCAAGGTGACAACTGCCCCCTTTTCCAAAGCTAGCTCCCAAGGAGGTAAGGAAAGCATATATATGAGTAACAATGCTATGTTTGCTATGTTGAAGATTTGTAAGAACATCCTAACCTGACCTTTGTCCTTCAAAGTTAACTGACTAGGAACGAGGAAGTTTTACAACCTCCTCAGACCCTTGCTGACACCCAGATGTCTGTGATCAGTATTTAGTTACCTCTTGTAACCCAACTCCCACGCCCCCTTCCCTTATGATAAAAGGAGCCTAAAGTTCATACTAACTTAAGATGATTCTTTAGGACACTAGTCCACCATCTTCTCAGTTTGCTGGTTCTCTGAATAAAAGTCGTTCTCCTTGCCCCAACTCCTCATCTCTCGGCTTATTGGCTGTCCTGCCAATCTCTGAGTAGTAAGAGCTTGGACTTGGTTACACTCATATTCATTTAACTAGCCCTTCTGCCTTGGTGCTACTTCCTGTACTGACTTCTCTCCTTTCTCAACCTTCCTACTCACCCATCAAACCCCACTTAACTATTACTTCCTCCAGGAGGGTTTTTTTCTAGTCCTTAGATTGGACTAACTGTCTCCTCCACTGTGCCCCCGTGAGTTCACTGGCTGACACCATTACCATATCACACATCATGTTTTAATGAAATTATCAGCTGTCTCCTTAAGGGCAGAAGCTATGACCATTCTTGTGTCCCTGTGCCCAGGATGGACCTCAAGAGCTTTCTCTGAATGAGATGGAATCCTCTTCGTCATCTCACTGAGAGTGCATTTCAGCTCAAAAAAAAGTTTTAAAAATGATGGTCTAGATCACATTTTCTCTTGTCTACTTTCTGTGGTATCTTCCTAGTTCTGTCCAGGTCGCTATCATATATTCATGCGGTCTCTGTGGGTTGCCTTCAGCCATCACTCACATGCTGACGACTCTCAAAGCCTTTTCTGTAGCCCCTGCTGCTGTCCTAAGCCCCCGATTGTTCCTGCACCTCCTGCCCTTTACTTGCAAGCATTTCTTCTCCTGGCACAGAGTTTCTGCTGCCTTGAGGCTTCCAACACCCAGGACATGTCATTTAGGGACAGTGAGGAGGGAGCCGCTCCTGAGCCCCTCATTTGAATGTGACGTTAGGCTGGGGGCATGGAGCAGGGTGGGTGGTGGGCAGGGCAGCCTGGAAAGGAAGTTGCAGGATGAGAAGGCAGCTGTGTCCGTTTCCTGTGGCTGCTGTAACAAATCACCACAAATTTAGGGCCTTAAAATGACATGGATTTATTCTCCTGCATTTCTGGAGGTCAGAAGTCTGACATCAGTTTCAGTGGGCTAAAATCAAGGTGTCGGCAGGGCCGGTTTCTTCCGGAGGCTTTGAGGGCAGGATGCATCTGCCTGCCTTTGCCAGCTTCTAGAGGCTGTGGGCATTCCGTGGCTCCTGGCCACATCACTCCATTCTCTGTTTCTGTCATCTCATTCCTTTCTCCCCTCATGCAGATTTCTCCTGTCTCCCTCTTATAAGGAACATTGTGATTACAATGGACTCACTCAGATAATCTCTCCATCTCAGGATTCTTAACATAATCACATCTGTGATATCCCTTCTGCCATACAGGGTACCATTTACAGATTCTGGGGACCAGGACATGGACATATTCGAGGGGCCATTATTCAGCCTACAATAATGGTCCTGGGTCAGGGTGGAAATACATGCAAACCACTTTTAGTGAAAGGAGATCCAGAATCTTTGATTTTTAGCACATATGAGGGTCAAAATGTATATGTACATGTGTGCATCAGGGAAGAAAAACTGTTTCTCTGATGCTATCTCTAGGTAATAGAAAACTAATAATGTGAAAGGGAAAACATTTTAAATTTTTTTGTGTAAAATTAATGAACCTTAGAGTCATTTATATGAACCACCTATAATTTATGCCTAAATACCTGATAGCAAATTGATATTCTCCAACTAATTAATTGGTTAGATTATCATCATTTAAGTTTGTTTCATTACAGTGTGCTCTGCTCCCCACCTTAGCAAAGCAGGGAGCCTGCCTGCAGTGCTGGGCAGCTCTAACGAGCTCTCCTTTCAACAGGAATAGACGGCAGCCAGGCTCCAGCACTTTGAACAAAGAAAATAAAGAATGTTTAGAGCTTGCTTTTTTTTTTTTCTGCATCTTTTTTTTTTTGTTAATTAAAGAAAGCTTGGTTACGGAAAATAACTGGTTAAGGAAAAAAACTGGGCAGAAAGTCCTTCATTTGCGAAGCTTGACTCGGCCGTGTGCAATGCACACATGCTGAAGCGGAAGGGCTGCCACTAGGCACATGGGACAGGAAGGGTCATTGGGAGAATGGCTTAGTTTTGTTTTTTAATTATGAATTATCAATTCATTGTGAATTATGAATTTGGGTAGGCAAATGCGGATGTGATTCTTTTAGGGACAGACACGATGTCTCCCAGAGTTGCGTCTGGGTGTCAAGAGGTGGGCATTTGTCCATCAACTCCCACTCCCCATTGAATGAGAACTGTCTTTGGGCTTTGCTCCTCTGCTTCCCGGCTGCACTATAGACTGTAGGTACCTGCAGCAGGGGTGAGGGCCTGCAGGCAGGCAGTCAGAAGTTTCCCACTTCAGGGGCACAACTGACAGGGCACTGCCAGCCCTAGAGGAGTCTGCTTTTACCTCAATCTGCCCTCAAATTGCTGCCAAAAGCAGAAGGGTAGGTGGAATGTGGCTTAGAGCACCCAAGGCAAGAGGGACAGAAAAATCCCTTCTCAAATGGTAGGTGGAGTGGCAAGAAGGGGTCCCTATGATGACCATCTGTTTATCAAGGGAAAGATGCCACGTGTTCCTAATGGAACAGACTGGGCTGCGAGTGAGACAGATACAGGGTCACAACTCATGGATACAGCTGCCCCCTTGCTGAGCCTCTGTTCTATCATGTGTAAAATGGGAACAACAATATCTCCTTTTTAGGACTGTTACTCAAAGGAAAAGAGAGATAATGTGTGAAAAGTGCTTTGCATGGTGACCGAAATAGGCCTGTACCTATAATCGAGAGTAGTTGTCCTGTCAAAAGGAAATGAAAAGGACAGCAAAAAACCAAACCAAAACAAAGCAAAAAAAAAAAAAAAAAAACAGAAAAGAAAAAGGAAATAAAGAAAGGTGATTGGTTGTCATTTGAGGCATCTGTTAAGGGAAATAAGTTACACGTGTTCGTATGCTTTCTCAATAATGTCTGCAGCTATTTCCGGGTCAGGAAATAGAGTTACGCGCATGTTCCCTTTGAGTCTCCCACCTGCTCTCTTTCCACTCCCCAACTCTGCTTCCTTGGCTTCCTTGGATGCACACTCCTGCCCTCAGGGTTGTCTTAGGGCCGCCAGAGTGACCCCACTAGCCTTGTGAACCAAGGCCAGGCCCTGGCTGTTGGAGGAGCCTTGGCTCTTACTCCAGTGAATGATAAGTGAACTCTCTAGGTCATCAACCATGTTCTTTCACAAAGTCCAAATCACCATTTGGCAGCAAATGACCTTTCAGCTCAGGGTGGATGTGGTTCACTTGCTCATTGCTTCTTGGAACCCAGATGGTTAGTATTTAATCTGCCGTAGGCTTGCTGACCCCAAGGCTGGTAAAGTGAGGCAGTGGAATGGTTGAGGCTGGCCTCAGGCCCCATGATGCCAGAGGCAGTGGTGCTGGTGACACAGCTTTCTTCTCCTCCTTATATGACATTGATAAGCAGAGTCTAGTTTAGAACGCAGAGTTGCTGGTGAAAACCCCAAAAAAGGAGTTGCACATGCCTTGCCATGGAAACAAATAACGGCTCATGGACTGGCGATGTCACCACCTCCCCGGAATAGAAAAGGTCGAAGTAATGACCCAGGTGCTGGGTGTCCTGGCTGCAGAGAAACACACTCACCCCCATTCCCATACACTCACGCACTTGGTGCTGACGGAGCATTGGTTTGGATGCTGCTATCTGGGTCACTATCTCTGCAAAGTATTTTAGAGCCAAGACCCCATAAAACTCCCGTGGGATGAATGTTGCCAACTCATTCTGCTGCACGACTTCCATTGTGTTTTCTGTGGGAGGTGGCGTGTTTTGATGGGGTCTGAACTGGGAGATATGAGTTCTCCTAACTTATTAAACCAGGATCATAGGTGTCTTCTGCTCCCCGTTGAGGGTGATTAGGGAGAAAGAGGATCCTTTGATCACTGAGGTGGGCAGAGCTGGAGGAGGGGAAGGCACTGGGCCAGGGTCACTGTGAGTTCGGAAGCTTAAGGCGTCCTGGCCTTGTGGTCACAGGGCCGTATGTTTTTGTAAGATTTCCAAAAGAAAGAGATTTTGCCTACAGTTAATTAAGAACACTCTCTTTTCCCCATGACTTACCCTCTGTCACATTTACCAGTGTGGGGGTGGCATTGGAGTAGCCAGAGGCATCAGACTAAAGGGAAGCTGAATTGGGATTGCATTTTGTTTGGATTTAATGAGACTAATTATGAGACTAATCCATATTAATGGATTTAATATTTATGTGATTTACAATCACTTCTGTGTATACATGTATCTGGTAATTAATTAATAAAAATATGTTATTTTTCTGGATTTTTGTGATGCTAAGCTATTTTTCAATTTCTATTATAAAATTTGTAATTTTTGTAATTACTTCTCTTATTTTAAAAAATATTCATATTTGTATCTAATTTTGTAATCGTAATTTATATTTTTTTAAAAGGGGCCTCTAATTATATGAATTCAGACCCCACAAACCTGGATCTGTCCTTTCATCCCCAGGGAGACGCACCCTCTCTTTCCCCCTTCCTCTTCCCTCCCTCCTCTTTCTTCCTTCCTTCTTTCCTTCCTTCTTTTTTTCTTTCTTCTTTTCCTCCTCTTCCTCCTCAGTCTTCTCCTCTTTCTTCTTTTTCCTCTTCTTTAGAGGCTGGGGCTTTGCAGTATTCACCTGGGTTTCTGATTTCTTGCTCCTGTTTACTTTCTCATAGAATTAAGGGAAAAACATTTCATGACATATTGAGATTAGATAAGATTTTATAGAAGATTTGACAACCCAACTACCGTGTAAAATGGGAATACCCATGAAAGAATGTGTCCTGAGTTCTGAACTTCCCCCTTGGAAGATCTTCTGGATGATGACCGTCTCCTACCTCATCCAGCCTCCACCCATGTTTCCCGCTTACCCCTCTCCTCCTCTGAGGAACCCTACACTCCTAGCCTTGCGAGCCAGTCCTCCAGTACACAGCTTTTTCACGGTGTTGTGTCTTTGCATTTAATACTCTTTGCTTAGCTTCTCTTTATTCTCCTTTCACTAAAAAAGCTAAATCATTGCATTTCTCAATCCTAAGAAAATAACAACTAGCACATTAATGTTGAGGGAAAAGGTGCCAAAGGCAACCCCACTTACGAGAAGTAAAGTCCCAAAAGTGAATGAAGAGACAGGGAAAGAATAAAAAAACTCCTGAAAGTGAACGAAGAGAAAGGAAAAGAATAAAACACAGAAAATTAAAAAATAAAATAAATTAAAATAAATAAAATAAAATAGTGTTCTCAGTGCGAGTCCATTTGGTTTAGAAGCAAGCAGGTGCTTGCATTTCAAAGTGCCCGAGGGCAGCATCTTGGAATCCGGATGCTGGTAACAGTCAATGTGGGATTTGGAATACAAAGGGCAAACTTTTGAAAAATTCTCATCCAAAGAGGAATAAATTTTAAAGTTTTAATTTTAACAGGATCTCTCTGGTCCAGGAGGCTTCTTCCTTTAGCATACATTATTCTTCAGTAATGTTGATCAAACAAGATGATATTTTATTAAATTGATGGAATTAGGGGGAAGTGTAGCATAAAAGTTAAGACTAAGTTTGGGAGTCAGATGACCCTGTTTGTAAATCCTAGTTCTACTTGATTAGCTCTGGGACCCCTCTCGGCTTCATTCCCTCATCTGTAAAATGAAGGTCATAATCTCTACCTCATAGGATCTTTGTGAGATTGTCCATTTTTTAATTAATTTCTGTTAAGGATTCATAGAACAATTGCCATGTGAAGCTTTTTCCAAGATCATTTTCTAGTCAGTTCCTGGCTTGTCATTCAAACTGCAGCCCTGACAGATTCCCAGTGTTGCAAGAAAGCTTAGCACTCCATCAGCTGTCTGGGCATTAAACAGACATGAAAATATTTGTTAAAATATTTTCTTTCCTGTTATTTTTAGGTTTGTTTTCTTTGACATGTTTTTTTCTGGGAGTAATAGGAGAATAGGTTGCACTTGGAACAAAATCCGAACTCTGCCTGGGCCCTGCCTACCTCAGGGGCACTCATGCCATTTTCCTCTCATGCCACTTCGTTCTGTACTCACTGCTCAGATCTGGGAACAGATCTCGTCGCTGGGCCTTTCCACGAGCTGTCCCCTCTGCGTGGATTGCCCTCTGCTAACTCTTGGCGAGGTTGGCTCCTTCTCACTCTTTACTTCTCAACCTGGAAGATACTTCCTCAGAGACCTTCACCTTATGCAAACCCTTGCCTGTTACGCTCTGTCTCAGTCCGACTGCTCCACCTCAGTGCACTGACAGTAACTCGTGCTTGTTATATGGATGCGTACGTGTACTTGTGTTTCTTCCGTCCCCACCCAAACTGTGTGCTCCACAAGGGCAGGGAGTTTGCTTGTCTTAAGGACTGAACACGTCTGTTGCCTAGCACAGAGCCTGGCACCTTCGGGCCCTCAAATGTTTTCTGAATAACTGCTAAGGAATAAATTATAGACTCGTGAAAAGGTACAATGATGGGGGAGGAGGAGCGAGGGCGGGTGACAGAGGATGGCAGGATGAGGATGTGCTGGAGGGTGAACGGACTTTCTGGGATCTGGACCGTGGTGGGCAGTGACTGCAAATCAGCAATAAGCATAAGGAAAGGCGAAGCCACAGGGGAGGACAGGACCAGTGTCTGTTAAGTGAAGAGAGGCTTTGGGGCTACCTGTTCCAGGCATTTTAGCTCTTCTCAGTAGGAAACTGTTCTAATTTCTTTGCATGGTGTTGGAACAAAAAATAACAACCCCTCACACAGTTCAGAATGTGGGAAGGGTATCTCTGGAAAGTGGCCACGGAAACTAGTGCTGTTACCCTGAACTCCACCCATTCCCTAGGGAGACCCCCACCCACTTGTCCCTAACCCTAACCCCAACCCTACCTAACCCAGCTGTGACACTAGTGGCATTTCTAGTTGTTTATCACATACTAACACTTGTGTCTCCCAGCAGTTGCCAGTGAACCTAAGTGGGGGAAGCCAGTGGGGAGAGGTTGTTAAGACTGTGGTCTTTGGCGTCAAATGCCAGCTCTGCCGCTTGGTGGGTGTCAGCTTGGACACTTTATTTAACTTCTTTAAGTCTGATGTCCCTCATTTTCACTTGGAAATAGTCACTGATAGAGATGGTTCTGATGATTAAATAGAGTAGCTCCTATAAAGAGCTTAGCTTGGTACCTGCACGTGGTTAGTGTTCAGTAAAAATTCATTACTGTGAGTCCTGCCAAACCACATTTATCTTTTAATCAGCTCCTGTGGTCATAGAAAGCTTAGAATGTAATCAACAGAAATAAACGGAGACTACTGGAGCCAGAAAAATGAAGTGTGTTGGAAGGACATGATAGCGTGAAGAACTGAGGGAAGAGGAGAACCAGAGCAACCGGGGGCCCCAGAAGCAGGGAGGCATGCACCATCTCTCCAAGGTGCTGCCGGCTCGGCTGCCCGTCTCTCGTTGGCGCTAGGTTTAGCTGCCCGGGAGGGAGAATCGGACTGCCTGCGTTGGGTTGGGCCCTTCTCTGTGGTCAGAGGAGCCCAAGTCTGGGATTGGTTGCTCCACCAAAGCCACGTGGAGCTAGGGAGGACAGGATACTCTGTAGACAACACCGCCTGTTCTCCCCACATTCATTACAGGGTGTTCCTGAGCATCTGCCCAGAAAGCTTCCCTTGCCTGATTTCTCAGCTTCTTCCATGTCAAAATTTAATTGCCTTTAGCTATAACCCAACATCATTTCCCTCCTATCTTTCCAGATGATCATTCTTTCTTTTGAATGACTTCTGTCTACTGTGTTGATTCACTCATACATTCATTTAGTCAATACTTATTTATTGAACACCTGCTAGTATTAGGTCCTGTTCTCGGGGCTGGTTTACCTCGGTGAACCAAAGAAATCCCATGCCCTTGTGGACATACTCCCTGAAGTGGTGATGGCGCTAATAACCAAGTGCTAATGAGAGAAACCGTGAGACAGGGGAGGAGTGTGGCGTGTGGGGGAGTGCTGCTCAGGTTGGTTATTCGTGCTTATGGGTGTCTGTCCTTCAGCTAATCACGTTTTGTTACTTTGTTTGTTTAGTTGTCTGGTACAAATGACTAGCTGGCTTCACCCGCTCTGGAGTGAGCACCTTAGAGTGCCCTGGGCCCTGCCTCATGGTGGATGCTGAGTGAATGTTTGTTGGGTGAATGGATAAATACACCCCTTCTAGCATGGCTGTTGGGCGGTTGTGTTTTCTGCCTGTGAGCAGCCATTCTCCCAGTGGGGCACAGAGGAGAGAATTCCATCTGGGCTCTGCTCTCGTAGGTGCTCTATAGTGTTTTTGACTGACTGACTGGCTAAACCAGACATTTGCTTACCCCCCATTTAGCCAGTCTCTGTTCTCTGGAATCAGGTTGGTTTCTTTGTGCATGTGTGTGTTTTTATTTTAATTTTGTCATACATGCTTTCTGAATTTAAGACCAACTCTGAGGTATAAATGAGAAAAATATTTATCCCTCACAACCTAAGTCACAGAATCATGACATCAGAATGAATCACAGCATCTGAAGCAACCTCAGGAGAGCACCTTGCCCCAGTGAGGTTGCGCCATGGGTACCAGGGGCAATAGCAGTGGTCCTTTAGGGAAGCTAGAATCCTATTAAACCTGCTCTCTCCGTATTTAATGTCCATGTTTACAAAAGTGGAGAGAACTAGATGAATCTTCTTTTAAGGACTCAGTCTAAAAGTAGAAAGCAAGACAGTGGAATGCCTTGAAATATTTTTATTAGACGTTTGTGTAAAATGGAGCAATGTGGATGCCATGATGTTCAGATGTGGCCTCCACTTTAGCAGAATTCATGTTTTTTCACTGCAGACCAATGAATGGGCTGCCGTTGACACAGCCCTCTGGTTCCGATGGTAGCTATGTTTATACATGGTCAGCTGTGTCGTGAGTATATTTAGCTTATGCTAAATGCCCCTGAGAGAATGAACATCATCTGTTTCGAGTTTAGTTGTGTTTTGGAGCATGGTACATTTTTTTCCAGATCAATGAATATTAAGCCTTTTCCACTTCCTGAGGAAAGTTCGGATTGGATTCTGAAGTACAAATTGCCAAACTTGTGAAAGCAAATTAAAACTAACTGTAAAGAGTTATTGATTTTATTTACGAACGCTTGTCAGAATATACTGTACTGTTCAATGAAAATGCCATGTTTTGGGTGAGAAATTAGGTACCAATGTTGACAGACCAGAAACCATTTCACAATGAGCATGAATGGATGGTGTGGCTGACTGATGGGTTGTAGAAATAGTGTTTAAATGGTCTTGGTGACTACACAGTATGTGCATATAATATTTAAAACTTTTCAAAGCCACTTTCTATCCAAACATTGTCAGACTTTCATATCTCTAAGAGTGCATTAACCTTGAAATTTGTATATGCAAACCAAAATATATAAAGTATTTTCAACATTATCACTATTGCAAAAGAATTCACTCCAGGCTACTGAAAAAGTGAATTTCGCCAGCTGCATTTATCGTTTGTTCATAAACCATAAACTTCCTGATAGTGATCTTAAAACCAAAGTTAGGACTGATTTGAAATAGATGTCAGAAATGGAAGGAATTTTACAGTGATTACACATCCCTTTCTGTGTATAGACAGATAGTGATGGTGAGTGGCTGCTCCAAGGTCCCCTCTCCGGCTAACAAGTGGCCGAGGTGGGGCTAGACCCCAGACTTCCACTCCATGCTCTTTCTGCCTTATGCTCTTGTCTCCATAAAGTGAGAATTTAAATTCGCAAGGTAGATATGTAGTTGTCTTAGTCTGTTCATGCTGCTATAACAAAGTACTTACAACTGGATAGTTTATAAAGAACAGAAATTTATTTCTAACAGTTCCGGAGGCTGGGAAGTCCAAGGTCAAGGCCCTGGCAAATTTGGTGTCTGGCGAGGGCTGCTCTCTGCTTCCAAGGTGGCACCTTGAATGCTGTGTCCTCACAGGGAGAAAGGGAAGAAAGGACAAGAAGGGCCAGGTGCTATGTGAAGCCTCTTTTATAAGGGCCTTAATCCCTCTTATGAGGGAGCAGCCCTCGTGACCTAATCACCTCCGTAAGACCCCACCTCCTAGGATGACAGTAGTCCCTTCTTGTCTGTGGTTTTGCTCTCGGAGGTACAGCACATTAAAATATTTTGAGAGAGAGAGAGAGAGGCAGAGGGAAAGAGAGACCACATTTGTACTTTTATTACAATATATTGTTTTAATTGTTCTATTTTTATTATTATACTGTATGTTACTAATCTCCTACTGTGCCAAATTTATAAATTAAACTTTACCATAGGTATGTATGTATGGGCAAAACAGTATATGTAGGGTTTGATACTATTCCATGTTTTCAGGCATCCACTGGGGTCTTGGAACACGTCCCCTGTGGATAAGGGAGACCACTGTGTTGCACTGGAAAGTTTCAACATTAATTTTGGAAAGACACAAATGTTCAAACCATAGCAGTAGTCTATGGAACTTCTCTTTATGTATATATTTCCATGACAGCAGCTATTATGTAAAGAATGAAATATATACTCTGTCAATTACTTATACTTGTGCTCCTATGTGTCCACACTCCTCCCACTCCACCTTCATCATTTTCTCACTGATCTCTGAGGAAAAATAGGTAAGAATGGGTATGTTTCAATGTGCATCTGTGAGCAGATCAGAGAAACTTGTCCAATAACACAGAGATCAGACAGAACTCTTCTCTTGGTCTCACTAGCTGTCTTGTCACCACCAGCTAGCTTGGTCTGTCATGGGCTGTCCAGTCTGATGCTAGAGAAAGCTACCAGGGTCCCTCACAGGTCAGCTCTAGGAACCACTCATTTATTTACCTTGTCATTTTAACCATGTACCACCCCCCCTTTTTTTTCAGTAAAATCTGAAAAGTCTGAAATGGAGTTAACTATGTTATTTTAAAATGTAAAACACTGTGAATTCACTTTGACTGTTTTCTGCGTCTTAGCAATGAAAAATCTTAGAATGTCACTTTTCAAGTTGTGATATGTTTGGATGTCAACAATGTAACTTTGAGACAGAGGAAAATATATAAAAAACATTTCACAGATTTTTTTTCAGTAAAAAAATTATGCTCGGAAAGATTATTTTTATTAAAACAAAATATTTTCTATTTACATCTGTATTGTTAAAATGTACAGGTTATTATGAATAAGAAAAAAAGTAAGAATTTGTCTTAGATCAGAATTCTTAGATTGCTGGAACTAAAAATAAAGTAATAGCTATCATTTGTGGAACATTCTGAGGTTCAATAACTTCCCTGAGTTTCTTACCACTGAAATATATTGCCTCTATTCTTTGTTCAAAGAGATACATTTACTAACTCTGTGGTAAAACTCCTAGTTCTGCTTTAACTGTATTCAGTTCTTGTTAAAAGCTTAGAGGAATGTGAGTCCTTGGAAATGCATTTGCAATGATTGGTTGGTACATCAGCAAATATGCAGAAATCAGTAGTTACACTCTTTTTTAAGCATGTCAGTTGGGATGCCTTTACTTGAATTATTATAATTGATTTTTTTAATAAAAATGAAGGATATTTAGAAATCCAATTGTATATTTCTTGATATTTCATTCCTAATGAAAGTGATACTCTGATATTTAAGAATTCAATAATATGAGTTGGGATTTTTTTTTTTTTTTAAACAGATCTCCTAAGAAGACTTTGGCCCTCTTGATGGTTTTGAAACTGCATTAGGTAGACTAATTAGATTGTCTAGACAGGTGCTCCCAGAGGTACTAAAATGCACTTTTTCTCAAAGAGAGGTTATAAATGTCAGGCACAAAGTCTGAGAGACCACATCCTCCCTGTGTCCATTAGCGATGGGATCTAGTAGATCACATCCTCGAGCCTTCTCAATCAGACATTCTAAATTCGTCTTTCCAAATTAGAAAGACTAGTCTAAATTAGATTTAATCCCTTTGATCATTCCTTTCTTCCGACACTCTCCTGCCCTGTGAATCTAACCAATTTATTATTCCCATTTATTGACCTATTTTATTGTGCTTTCTTATTGTTACGTTACAGGAACTGTGTCTGCGAAACCTTTTTTGAATATCCCTAAACTTTAGTACACCTGGAAGGTAGCTCATTTGGTGTCCATGATGCAATGAAAATGAAGGCCCACATGTTTGTGTGTCCCTTCACTGGAATCCCATAGCCTCTTCCGAGGAGTTTATAAATATTAATAAGAGGTCAGTTCCAGCCTCCCTGTTGTGTCAGCCTCCACCTTCTTTTTCTAGGGGAGTCTGCTGTGTTGAGCCCCACACCTACCCCAGCCCTCACTCCCTTTTCCTGAAAGCTCTGTTGACAAGGAGTATACCCAAGTCATGGGTAGTCTCACAGCGCTCCACCAAAGTAGGTGGGGAATAAATGACTTCAGGACAGAGTCCTTTAGGGTGTCTGCATTCAGCATGGGTGTTCTGCATGTTTTCTTTCAGATCATCTTGACTTTGGTCTCTTGGAACCATCCACTAGTGACGGTCATAAAGTAAGTGTAGATGCAAGTTTTTCTTCTTACTCAGCTGTAAATGGAAATCTTAGTTTTGTTCGATGGTTTTCACAAGAGGCAGTTTTGTTCAAATATTTTATCAGCGACTAGTAGTATAAGGAATAGGAGTTTCATATATAGAAAAGATATTAAACCCCTTCATTAAAATATATGGAATTGATAAATGGATAGAAATGAAATAAATACAGCACTGCCTATCACCCCTGAATATTACCTGTAGCGTAGTAAATTATATTTGCAGCCACTGAGGGGAGTGGTTTTTATATGACATCTTCAGCCCAGGCAGATACCGGAGTCCTTTTAAGGAGCACATTACAGCAGTCTCCTCCTTCGTGGTAAATTGGGCCATAGTCCAAGAAGTATCTCCAAGGACATTAAGCACCAATTAGCATCTAGCAGAGAGTCTGACACCCAATGGGCACATAACAGGTATTTGTTAGAGAATGAATGTGTGGGCTAAATAATTCACCAGTTTTTGTGGTAGCTCTGTGAGGTCCTCACCACTGTGAGGCCATGTGTAGCAGTGGTTACTGTGTCAAATCAGGATCCAGATACACTAGGTTCAGTTCCTGGCTCTGCCACTCATTATCTGGGTGACTATGGGCACATATCCCA
Source organism: Avahi laniger (assembly GCA_963575035.1). Lineage (NCBI taxonomy): Eukaryota > Metazoa > Chordata > Mammalia > Primates > Indriidae > Avahi > Avahi laniger. The sequence goes on along the minus strand of CAUYSK010017152.1, from coordinate 15,743 downwards.
ATCTCTCTGTGCCTTGGTTTTTTCGTCTGTAACATGGTACTATCTTTTTGTGGTGAGATTACCAGGATTAAATAAGTTGACGTTTGAAAGTGTTTAAAACAGTAAACACTATAAAAAATGTTTGTCAAACAAATTAAAATGAATTAAGAATATAGTGAAATCCCAAGATCCCTTATTTAAAGATTCAAAAACTGGTTTGGTCTAGAAGCAATAACACCTCCGTAACAATAAGCATACCTACCACCCAGAGCTTGTGTTTTCTTTTTTTTTTTTTGAGACAGAGTCTCGCTCTGTTGCCTGGAGTAGAGTGCTGTGGCATCAGCCTAGCTCACAGCAACCTCAAACTCCTGGGCTGAAGTGATTCTCCTGCCTCAGCTTCCTGAGTAGCTGAAATTACAGGTGCGCACCACTGAGCCTGGCTAATTTTTCTATTTTTAGTAGAGATGGGGTTTCGCTTTTGCTCAGGCTGGTCTCGAACTCTTGAGCTCAAGCAATCCTACTGCCTCAGCATCCCAGAGTGCTAGGATTACAGGCATAAGCTACTGCGCCCAGTCCAGATCTTGGTTTCTTATATTATTTTCCAATAAAAGGAACCAGGGTTCCTGGAGAAATTGGGGGCTGATTTAGGACTGGGGCAGGGAATTTATAAGATGAGCCTGGAGCGTTTTATAGTTCCAGAAAGTAAGGAAGTGCTTAAAAAAGAAATCCACAGTGATGAGTGTGTGTCAAAGAGACACAGGAGCCAACTGAAAGTGCTCCCAGTGGTCAAAGATGGAAAATTTGAGGAACAGAAGAAAAAAGGAAGGAAGGAAGGGAGGGAGGGAAAGAAAGAAAGAAAAAGAAAGAGGGGGAAGGTAGGAAGATAGAGGGAGAGACAGAGAAAGAGAGATAGAGAAAGAGAGATAAAGAAAGACAGAGAAAGGAAGAGAAAGAAAGAAAGAGAAAGAAAGAGGAAGACAGGAAGGAAGGAAGAGAGAAAGAAACTAGGAAATTTTGGGATATAAACTAAAGTTCAAAATACATATCTATACTGATGTAAATAAATGATTGAATAAACCAATGAGGAAAATGGATAAATTTCCCACGTGAAAGAATTCCAAATAACGTATGTAGATGCTCTGCCTTTCAGGAGGTAAAGCGTAACTCCCAGTGGGGGCTGTGCGTGGTGTCTTCCCTCCACAGAGTACAGTATAGGAAGGAGGAAGAAAAGAGTAACTTTATGATGGAGAAACCCGACAAGCACCTCCTCAAGCTGAGCAATTAAGTCCTATTGGTAGTAGGCACCCTTGATATGACGTGATGAGAAGGCACTTTGCCTCTGTGATCTTCCTCCCTAAAATATATTATCTAAGTCTAATATGAGAAAAACATAAGACAAACACCAACAAAATAGCTGAGCGGTACTCCTCTAAACTTAAGTTCATCAGAAATAAGTGACATCTGAGAGACTGTCACAACCAAGCGAAGCCTAAGGAGACATCATGACTAAATGTAATGTGGGATCCCGGAACAGAACCAGGACATTAGGTAAAAACTAGGAAAAATTGAATAAAGTGTGCAGTTTTGTTACCATAATGTGTCAATATTGGTTCATTAATCGTGATGAATGTACGATACTAACGTTAGATGTTAATGTTAGGAGAAACTAGGTGTGTAGTACACTAGAACTCACTGTACCATCTTTATAATAATTCTGTAAATCAAAAACTGTTTGAAAATAAAACATTTATTTTAAAAATAGTGAAGTACACACACCAAAACCAAAAACAAATGAAAAAACTGGTTTGGTGGTGTACATTCTGATTTTTAAGTACTAAAATAAAGGTATTTTAATATTTTGAAAAAATGCTAAATCTAGTTCATTTGTATGTCAAGATTCACACATGGAGAATTATATTCTGCATTAAAGTTTTGAATTGGATAAAGGTATATACATTTATAAAGCATTCTACTATAGTTCTGTTATCCTCAAAAGGAGAAAGAAGAAACATTTGGCAAAGCAAAACTTTTTTTGCAAGAATGACTGTTATTTGAATCCAAAGTGGATTATGACTTGTGCGTTAGTTGTGTGTTGCTGCATTACAAATTACCACCAATATAATGACTGAAAACGACATGTATTAGTTATCCCATAGCTTCCGCGGGTCAGGAGTCTGGGTGCAGCTTAGCTCGCACCTCTGCTTAGGATCTCACAATGGTGTGATCAAGGCATTGGCTGGGCTGTGTTCCTGTCTGGAGTTTGAGTATTTTTCTTCCAAGCTCACATAGTTGTTAGCGGAATTGAGCTGAGATTACAGGACTGAGGTCCCCACTTTCTTTCTGGCTGTCACCTGGGGCCACTCTCATGTCCTAGGAATCATCCGTAGCTTCTTGCCATATGGTATCTCATGGCCTTGTCACAACATGGAAGCTTATTTCTTCAAAGCCTGCAGGAGAAACTCCCACTGCAGTCCGCCAAGCTGGAGTCTTATATAGCAAGTAACCTCATCAAGACAGGGACTTTCCTGTTGGCTTTGTCATAGTCTGTTGGCTAAAAGCAAGTCACAGGTTGTGCCCGCGCTCCGTGGGAGGGGATCACACTAGGGCGTGACTCAGTGGGGATCACCTGAGGATGTGACCATTGCACTGTGAGAGCGGTGAAACAGATGCCGGTGGCGGCCATTGGGATTCCACCGTAGAGGAGCCAACTAAGGAAGGAGAGGAAAATCAGAAACACTTGCTTCTTGCTTCCAAGCAAACTGCAGCTTAAGGTGAATAAATAGGCTGTGTGTCCTGCCCCCCACAAAGTTGTTAAAAAAAAAAAAAACAACTCCACAGAGTAATCAAATGAGAGTTAGGATTATTTGATGATGAAGGAGTCAGAGAAAAATATTTGGAGATAGCTCATAAATACATCACCATTTCCCTGACTAGTACTTTTTTTATTTTTAGCAGTGAAGAAATTTGCACGAAAATATGCTCTCAGCTCCATGGCAACAATGTTTGTGCACCTTAAAAACTCACTTTATAAAAGTTAAATAATGTGATCTCATTTTCAGCTTTTCATGATTAATATTTTTTATTTTTGAGACTTTAGTTTTTTTAATGCTTACATTTTTAAATTCTGTCTGCTAATAATTATTAATAGAATGATACTGTCTAGGTTATACTTTTTTACATTTTACATGATATTTATTAATTTGTATATTTTAAATGCATTAAATATTTTCATTGATTTCTTTCTATGAGTTCTGAATCCTTTTCTTATAAAGGATATATCTTATATATATCCTATAAATCTTATAAATCCAATCTTATAAAACTATTGGCATTACCATTTTGCTTCCATGTAATAATCACCACTGTGACTTTTAGGACCTCAAAACTTTTTTTCCTGGTTGTTCTTTGTTAACACCAAGGTGTCTCAGAAATCCTAGTATTTAGTCATCAGAAGGGCATTTGCCAAGTTGCTGCTTGCATCTGGAGATAAAGCACAAGCCTCTTTTGTTAGACTTCGTGTCTGATTATGTCCGCGCTTCTCCACAGAGGTTACTACAAACCTATTAGGGGACTAAGCTAGAGACCTTTGCTATTTATGTCCAGAAATGCAGCCACCTTGAAGAAAGCAGGTGACTTGTGGAAATGCAGCTCATTAGCAGTTAAGTTGAAAAGAAAAGGAAATGTATATTGCAGCAATTCAGTTAAGAAACTTGCAGGAGGAAGGATGTCTTGTGGGTCCTTCTCCCCCTCTCCTCCTCTTCCTTTTTGAAGTCTCTACCTACCTATATTTTTCTTTTTTCTATGTACAGTAAGCCCTAGGCTGAGCAATTGGTTCCTCTTCTGCCAACGGGTACAAAGGGTTGTTATTCAGCATTGTGAGAACATAATCACCTGTAGCTATCAGTAAAATAACTCATTTAGCAGATAAAGGTCAGAGCTTGCTTCCTTCCTTCCTTTCCTCCTTGGGGTTGTTTTCCTTGTGGGAATTAAATAAAGGGGTCTTTTTAAAAAATACAAAATAAGTTAGAGTAAATAGAAGTAACCTTTCCTGCTTGTGAGGGAAGCATTAGTGAAAGCCCAAAAGCAGCTCATTGATCTTTGGCTAGAAGGTCACAGAGTTACATGATTCTTGATCAGAGCTGAACTCAGTGGAAGGTCTTGGAATTTCTCAAGGTTGTTGGCCTGTGCTGGTCATCAGATCTGCTTCCCATGGTTTTAACTGAACTTCCCCGGGGCTTTAGGCTTGCCTAATGGTTTCATCAGACTTATTTGCTGTGTATCTTAATGCAGGTAACTCACCAGGTCCCCAACCTGTGATGAGTATAATTATTTCATTGTATATTACCATGTAATAATAATAGAAATAAAGTGCACAATAAATATAATGCACTTGAATCATCCCAAAACCATTCCCCCACTCCTTGCTCCATGGAAAAATTGTCTTCCATGAAAATGGTCCCTGGTGCCAAAGAGGTTGGGGAGTGCTAATGTATAACTCTGGTACATTCACCTACTACTGAAATTCTGGATTTATTTATTATGTGATTGGAGCAATCACTAGATCTTTTTATCAAAAGAGCTGGGTTTATTTCGAAGTAATGCATTTTATAAATAGTATCTTTGCACATTATACATGTCTTCAGATTTTGTTTCTAGACCATCCTAACATCATTTTGCATTATGGTGACTAAATCCACATTGGATTGCCTTGTTTGGAAGTGCCAAGGTACCAAATGGCTGTGGCAGTCTGGTATGTCTTTTCCCACAAGACAGGCACTCACCAGCTCACTTGTTATTGCTCTTTATTTGGTACTGTTCTTGGGGCCTGTGTCTCCCTACTGTCTCCTCCCACTCTGAGCTCTCCTTTTCCTGGATCTCCTATGACACATATACTCAGTGCTTGGTCATTCCCTGTCTTGTCTTATTTACCCACTGTTTGCTGTTGGTAACTCTTTCTCTCCAGTCTGTAAGCTCTTTGAGGGCAAGGATCCTGCTTCCTTGTCTTTCATAGATTCACAATACTCAGAGTCCTCGGCACTCAACACCCACCTCCCACCATTCCTCATACCTTCTCCTCTTACCTCTGATCCAAACAGTGTTTCCTCAAATCAAGGGAAGTACGACATGCCTTCCATTCACCTTGCCCCTGTGCTCAGGGACACAAAGATGGGCTCAGCCAAACGAAATATCCACACCTGTCTTTAGAACTTCCCCTTCCTCATTTCAGGGCCACTTTGCCCATTCTGGAGGTCCCAGATGCCTAGAAAGACATCTCTCCTGTGTCTTGTTCTCTGAGGTCTTCATCCTCACTGAGGTCTCAGTGGAGGATTACTCCTCGTAGCACATGATGTTCTTAGAGCACAATCCTAAAGACCAGAAAGACTTCAAAGCCCAAAGTAATGCACCTCCAATGGTGAAAGTCCAGGCACTATGATAGGCAATGGTGGAGATATGTTTAACCTACTTGTCCATCCTCCCTTAAATCGCATCACATAGGTAGTTGTCTACTCTGCTTGGTTATGGGTCTGCCCTGCTTGGTAACTATTAAAAAGTGGAAATGTTGATTTCTGTTCTTAAGGTGCAAATAACGTCACTCCTTAGGGGAGTAGACTAAACATGCCTGCAGAGAAAGACTAATGTACTGTTTAAGAGCCTTTCTAATCACATAATCCTGGGTTCTAATCTCAGTCTTTCTGCTTACCAGCTGTGTAGCCTTAGGCAAGTTTCTGAAATTTTCAGAGGCTCATTTTCTTCATCTGTGACACTGGGATAACAAAACCTATTCCAAGGTTGTTATGAAAATTCAATGAGATAATTGTATGAGCTATTATATGAGATAATTATATATTCTTGACACATAGTAAATATGCATGACATGTGTGCCATCAGTAATAACCCTGAGCAAGGCAGTGTGGAAGTCTGAGGCTGAGAACAGGAGTGTCGAGGTAGAGGAGGCTGGAGAAGAAGAGCACGTCACAGAAAAGCACATCTTTGCCTCACAGGAAACCCTGAGTGCTTGCTCAGACACTGGCACCTCACCCCTGATCAGTTCTTAGAAGAAAAAGTATGAATGGAACCTATCAAAAGCGAAATTATAACAAATTGAGTTTAAAGGTCACATTGGCTTTTATTTGTGATTTTAGAATCAGGTGACATCTCATTGTATAACAGAATGGGTGTTCAGGTGGCCTCAGCAGAGGGGCTTGGCTTTATAGGCAGAAAAAGGCTGAAGAAGGCAGAAACAGATAACAAACAGTGGATTAGTCATTTCAAAGGTACTTTCCTTATAGGGTTAAAACAGAGGGGACTTTATCAGGCCAGCTCAGGTAAACTGGGCCCCTTCTGGTTGGTTTTTGTGAATTGCTTGATATTTGGAAAACTGGCCCATTTCAAAGTTCAGTTTGATGATGCAGCACTTAGCATGAGTGAATCCATTCTGGTTTGGTTTGGGTTGCTGCGGCCCAGTGCAAGAGCCTAGTCCAAAATAATGGCCTTCGGTACATTTTTGTGTAACAAACGCATACATATTATCACTCCACAGCTGAGAGATGAAGGTGGCTTCATCTCTTGTTTTAACTGTTTGTTTCCAAGTCTCTCTCCTCCATTGGACTACATGGTCCTCAAAGCCAGGATCTGACTGTTCATTTCTTCTATCCCCAGTGCATGCTCAGTGCTTAAGGATTGGTAGAATGATTGAAAGGATAGATGATCCTGGAGTTTTCCTGCATTAAACCTTCTAACAATACAGATGATTATATGACGTACAGAAAGTCCCTGGGTTACTGATGACCTGACGGTTCTGTACTTACGAACAGCCTCCCAATGCTCCCCATAAGGATAATTTATAATTAAATAAATTAATAATACGGGAACTAGTTTCTTCCACGCATGTAAACGAGGCCGCATGGCGTGAGCGGTTCGTTGTTTGTACGGTTGATTACGCACAGCATCACTTTCGTCTTAACTTCTTTATTCGATTTTGTATGCTGTGTTTCCCCATATTACCACGCCTCCAAGTAAAAGTCCACTGCAAGTCCAGGTGAGCCTGCCACAAAGAGGAAGGTGATCACAATGGAAATGAAAGTAGAAGCAATTAAGCCTTTAGAGAAAGACTAGAGGCCATCATCCAGTGGGAAAGCATTGGACTTCTGTCCTTGACTATCGGAACAATCACAAAGGATAAAGTGAGAAGAATGGACTGTTGAAAGGCAATGCTCCAGTGAAAGCATCAGTTATTACTAAGCAGCATAGCGGATTAATTATTGAAACAGAAAGGTTATTATAGGTTATTATTGATTTGGTTAGATCAAAATAAGCGTGACATTCCTATTAGCCTAGTATCGATGCAACACTAGGTGAGGGTTAACCTTTAATATTCTTTTTTGAAATTTCTCCTATCTCCTATCTCAACTTTTTGTATGAGGTTGTTTTTATGTTCTGTTTGTTTGAATTAAAAGAAAGAGCACAGTAGTTTCTGTAACTTATTATTTTAGTATCAGGGTATTATTAATATTATTATTATAGTATTAAACTGTATTATTACCACATATGAGTCATTATAGTATTATTAGTTATTGTTATTAATATTATTACTGTGTATGCACTGTTCATCAGTGATCCAAGTTACATACAAATCCCACCTCAAGAAGTTCCCAGGAACGGATCTCATACATAACCTGAGGACTACCTGTATTTACTAAGACTCAGTACAAGTACATGAACATGTTTTACTGCCTGCAAGAACATGATTCAGTCAAATGAAAGATGGAAATATTGTGGTTTGTGGTTCTCCAAAACACATTGTTTGTTGGGTCAGAGGGAGAAGAAATATGTGACAAAGGGAAGTTACAACACCCTTGAAAATACTGGCTGTGCTGCATGAAAGGAGGAAAAAACCCAACAATCCTCCACCCTCCAAATTCCCAAGCATGTAAAACTGGAAGAAGAGTCTGTAAAATCAAGCCTGGTGCCAAAAGGGACGAGTTGGCAGATTGGAACAGATCATTGCAAATTCCTGCCACCACCTGGCATGTGATTTAACACTTCTCTGAGCTTTTGTTGTTCCATGATATTTGGGGCTGAATTTATTCCCGTCTTATTGTCCTTGTCAAAAGCAATGATTTTTTAAAAGGCTGTATGTTTTCTTTTCATTCTTGTTTATACCTTGCTATCCTGCTGTTTACAAGATTGGTCTCTCACACTCTGCCTGGGGTGTTTTCTATTCTCGTGTAGTTAAAATTGCCAGAGGAATTTTTTGAACTGCTCTATTTTGAAGAATGGGGGAGCCCTGCTGCCCTGTGACATCCCAGCATGGCATGGCATCTCCCCAATAAAAGAGGCATGTAGCTATTGTGAACTTGTGACCAACTGTGAAACTTTGCACATTCAAGTATTTTAAATGCTTGAAAGTGCCCACTGTGCGTCTCGTTACAGAGCTATAACACTTCTCACGTGGGCTGATGTCTCCTTGGAAGTTGTCTGGAGTAGCATGCACTGTAATTTTTCCAGAGTGGAGCACCTGCCGTCTTCCCCCAGCACTGGGTTGGAGATATTGTCCTTTTGCCTCCTGCCACCCTCAACCCCCGGCTCCTGCATCCTGCCCTCGCTTTCATCCGACCCTTCTCACCCACCTGGATGGCCTGTGTGCCCTGTGTTCAGATGATCCCCTGCCTGATATCAAAATCGTGGTGGCACCTGGAGCATATGGGAAATGGAAGCTGGAAATTGTAGATTTGCATTCTCGAAGCAAGGGACCCAGAAAGGATAATGGGTAGAGGAGAAGCTGTTTTGACTACAATTGCTTTAGCCATCATTACAGCTCCCGGGGCCAGGAGGGATGGCCCTGGGTAAAGTGGTGGAGCAGGCCTTGCTTGGCCTTGCCCTTCAGAGCCTCTTCAGCTCTGTCCTTCCAGGACTTGTACCACGCCCTCCCTTCCGCTTCTGGGTATCCCTCTCTGCTTCTGATGCCCATTTACCTCACACCTGCCTCATCGGGGCAGACAGTGCTTGATCTTCAGCCTTTTCCCCCTAGGTGCTAATTTCCTCCCACCAAAATTTGTAGTCCCAGCTTATTATTCCTTTAGGGCACATGCTGCTGTATGAGCATGGATGGTGTTGGGTCAAAGATGCCCATGCTGGCTGTGCTCCTCTAGGGTGCAGGGATGTAATGAAAAGCACAACTCAGCAGGCCTCGGAAGACCTGTGTTTTTAATTTTAGTTTTGCCATGTATTAGCTGGTGACCTTGGGTTACCTTACTTAACCTTTCTGAATATCTATGTCCTCACTTGTATAATGAAATTGATGACTCCATGCTGGTACGTCTTAAACAATATGAGGCTTTCACCTCCCAGGATTATTGTTATGCTCAAATGCTCAAATGAGAAACAGTTGAAAGCTTTTTATAAATGAGAGAGGAGCTATGCAAATATAAGGTAGGAAGGCAAGAAAGTGCCTTAACCCTGTCCAAAATGTATAGCTTCTTAACAGAATGTGATGTCGCAGAAAGCTTCAGCCTGGCTTTCATATTTTCTGTAATCTCAGTTTGTCTGAGCCTCTGTTTCCGTATTCCAAACAAAAGAATATAATCAAACCTCATGGGTTGTCACAAGAATTAAATGAAATGATGGATATAAAGTTCCTTCCATAGCGTAGTGCCACTGGGCACTTAGTAGGTATTTAATAAAATGTCAGTTTCCATCTCTCCTTAACATGTCCTTTAAGAAGTGACTCTGAAGAGTCTAGCACAAGAGTTTCCACATGCTCCAAATCTACCTGTGTATGGGGTGGATCCAAGTAGCTAAAAATGCTACCAAAGCAGCCAGGAGGAATGATCTAGTCCAAAGGTAACATTAAATAGATGCACATCATTCTCTGCAATGGATTAGATGCTGGTAACACAGAGAGTGTTGCAAGGCTGAGACTTGAGGGAGGCCAGTAGGACACTTGCTTTGGTAAAAAACTAGAGGGTGCCAGAAACTCCATAATCAATATAAATGACATTTAGTGCAATATGTTTAAAAAATCAAAATAAAAGCAATACATTTATAATGAACAAAAGATCAAAATTTTAAACAAAGATGACATCAGTTACAGTGCTGGGCAGAGCCACCTTGAAACCCAGGGCAAAAGAAAAAAATCAGTAGCAATAATGCTGTCTTAATTTAAAATTTTAATCTTTTATTCATCATGGATGTTCGCATTCATTGTGATTTTAAAAAATATTTTATTAAAATGTTATTTATCTTATGTGTTTTTTTGGCACTCCCTTACATTTTGTACCCAGGGCAAGTGCACTGCTCACCTATCTGGCCTCCCGATCCCCCTGCCCTGGGGTGACGTCCGCTGGGCTGGGAGGAAAATCCCTCAGAGGCCTTCAAGTCCCCACTCCTCATTTTCCCCGATCGACTCTGGAGTCCTGAGTTTGGTTTAAGTACAATCTAGTGAAAAGACTGTACCAACTGAAATTCTGATGCTCTTTCCAATCTAGTGACCACACTGAAAGAGATGGTTTGGAAAGAAAAGATCAAGTAAATCATTCATCAGAAGCTTGGTTTACGTTGGGGATCAACAAACAATGGCTGGCGTCCTGGCCAGCTGTGTTTGTAGGTAAAGTTTCACTGGCACACAGACCCACTCATTTGTTTTTGTCTCATCTGTAGCTGCTTTTGTGCCACAATGGCAGAGCTTAGTAGTTGCAACAGAGACCGCGTGGTCTTCACAGCCAAAAATATTGAGTATCCAGCCTGTTAGAGAAAGAGGCTATGGGCCTCTGACTTGGATTATGAAAACATCCAGATGTTCTTGGATCAGAATGTGGGTTTGGCAGCAGTTTAGAACTTCTAGTTGTTTGGAGATTTATGTAACAGAATGCAAGGACGTTTACAGAGAATATTATAACCTTGCATCTGTAAGAAGTGGGGGAAATGGAGAAGGGATCAGAGTTCAAAAAATAAATCTGGAGAAGCAGCAGGGGTGGGTTGGTCTGTGTCTTCTCCAGCCTGTGGAGTCCCCTCGGAGTCCACCTGTGACTTGACATCATGGAGACAGGAGATGCTTATGTGAACCTGATGTCACCCATGATTGGCCATGAGCAAACAATAAGTTTGTAAAAAAGTGCATTTGTTTGCATTGTCACATAAATGTTCCATGGATTTAATTATTTCCTTCTATTGATGTGGTCAGTTTCAAACTGACTGACTTTCCCAATTCAGCAAGCATTTAGGAGCATCTATTTATGCAGAAACTATGAGTCACCTTCATAGTAGTCTACATCTGAGTGTGAGCACATAGAGATAGGAAGGCCTGGAATCGTGTTCTGATGTTCCTTGAGTTTGGGGTGAATGGATGAGACCACAGGGAGTTAAGAGGAGGAATGTCAACTCATGGAAGGCCTTGAGTGCTGGCGAGGGAGCTTGAACTTTAACCAGTAGCCGCAGGAAGCTTCCTTGATCAAGGAAGTGGCATACCCACACTGGCACTTGAAGCAGGATGTTAACTGAGTGGTGGTGTGTGGAAGGGTGGAGGGTGGATGGGAGTAGAAGTAGGAGGAGTGGTCAGAGGGTGATTTCAGTAGCCTGGTATGGTTTGCAGTTCTACAGAAATGACAAAGGCCTCAAGTCAATGGCATCCATAAAAATGGAAGGAAAGACAGACCTGAGAGTGCTGGTTGGGGCAAAGCCAACCAAGATTCGGCCACTTGTTGAGGGCAGGCTCCTGGACTTGGAGTTGAGGTGATTGGGAGGCTGGAGAAGGTATTAACAGAAATACCTTTGGGGTATTTTTACCCCAAAGGTGGGGGAGAAGAGAGAGAGAGGAGAGGGAGAGAGAGAAGGACAGAGAGAGACAAAGATTGGTGCTAGAGATAAAAATTTAGGAATTATCTAAGTAAAGAAATCATAGAAGCCATGGGCGTGGAAAACACCAACGAGGAAAGATATTAGAAAGGGAGGATAAGCTCTGGAGAAACAACTATGGCAGGATTGTCAAATAAAAAAAAAAAAAACAGAAGGAAACTCGGTTAAAATTGAATTTCAGATCAACAAAAAATAATGTTTTAGTATAAGAATGTCCTATGTGTTATAAAAAGTATTTATTATTGATCTCAAATTCAAATTTAACTGGGCATTCTGTATTCTCATTTATAAAAATTATATAATTATATAATAGATGTTATATATGTAATTGAATCTGGCAACCCTAGATTGTGGGGGCACGCCCTCATTTATGGGATGGTTAGAAGAGAAGGAGACAGTGGAAGAAGCTAGGAATGGACAGATAGGTCCCAGGAAAACCTGGCTGTTGTACTGTCATGGGATCAAAGGGCAGAGTGGGTTTCAGGATGGTTGAGCAGAAAGGTCAAGGCCATTGCATTTGGCAACCTGGAAATCGGTGGGAACCTTACAGAAAGCAGATGGGGGTCTGGTTGCAGTGGGTTAAGAAGTAAATAAAAAAAGAGAGATGGAAATAATCAGTGTAGACCCTTCTTTTAGGGAGCAGGATGGAGAAGAGGAGAAAGATGGGATTGTAAAGTGTAACAGAATAGAAGGCAAGTTTGCAGGATTACAGAGTCTGAGGCTGTTTTCCGGATTGGGGGAAGGAGCCCAGCCAGGTGGCATCGTGAAGATGTAGGAGACGTGGGGAAGGGATGGAGCGACATGCGGCTGATGCTAGAGGAGAGAATCAGGACATAAATGGAGGGACTGACATTTGCATGAAGGATGCTCCCTTTTCTTCAGAGTCGTGCAGGAAGGAGGGCAAGATGGATGCAGATGTGGTGATCTCGAAATCAGGGAAGAGGAAGACAGGCCCTTTATTTCTTTGTGCTGTCATTCTGTGCTATGAGAGTACACGTTATGAAGGAGGGAGTACGGGAGCAGAAGAGAAGGACTCAGACTCAAAACACTCCCTCTTTGCTGACTGTTCAGGACAGATATGATGAAGAGCTCAAAGGTGCTTATAATGCATCCAAGTGGGAGCAATTTATTTTCCTCATCTTGTGTCGTCCACTAGCTCCAGCGATCCATATCGATTCACAGCATAGTTGAATTGCTCACTAGGGAAGGGAAAATAGTAGAAACAGAATTGAACAGATTTGCTCTCCTCTATTTTGTTTAATCAGGAGACTCTGGCCATAAAACGACCAGGTCTGCTTAACCACACCCTCGGTCTTAGGAAGGGCCAGCAGGAATGCCCGGCTATAGGTATTTTGGGAGACGTGTGGAAATCATAGCCTGGTGTTTCTGTCCCCACCATGCAGATTGTGTCATGTGGGGTTAATGACTTTGCCATCTCACACCCAGCATACCAGAGACTCACAGATATACAGGTGACAGACACTGATCCCAGCCACCCTCTGTCTTCTGGAAACTGAGGTCAAAAGGTGGCTAGGCTATTCTGTAAGTGAGAGAAGACGAGGTTGGAGGTCAAAACAGCCTGCACGCTCTTAGCTGCTTTTCCTCTCTGCTGGTAAGAGCAGGGATGCCTTTGAGAGCCAAGGATGCCGAGGAAAGCTGAGAGAGAGTTGTTTCAGGGAGGGGTGGGGCAGTGCTGTCTGCCTAGGGAAGCTCCTCAGTGCCTCCGCCATCAGATAGCATTAACGTTCCCACCCCTTTCTCCACAGCCCTCTCTCTCCCTCGCCCCCAACATAAAAGCACAGATGAAATTCCTAAAAGTAGACTACTGTTGTCTAGTTATTTTTAGTACTTGCTGTTAGTATTTATCAAGCTTTTCAGTGTTACTTTGTCCTCCCACCCATTTCTCTTCCTGCCTCCGCGTGCTGGGCTTGGGATGGAAGGAGCACCAGAGCAGCTGGTGACCTCAGACATATGTCCTCGACCTTTGCAATCAATTTCCTTCAGCCCTGCCTTGAAGAGAAGAAAGAAAGATCTCTATTCCAGTAGCCTTGCGGAGCAACACAAGTGTTGGTGAAAGCGAATCCATTAGACTATCTAGGTGATGCTTAGTTAGGTCAAGGGCCCCAGCCAGAGAACTGGGTCAAGGAATCCACTCATGCACAAAATGTCATATGCAAGCAAAAATGGGTCAGAGGCCAGGTAAACAAGTAGAAATCAGGAAGAAGCAGATGCCAGAGAAAAGTATTAAAGTCCATGAAAACAAGTCAGGTATCTGAGGGAGCTGAAGGGCTGCAGTATCGGGTAGGGCTGCAGTTAAAAAGGCCAGAGGAGAAGGGGGCTGCAGCACTGCGGTGAGCTATGGCCTAATGCTGGAACACTGCTTGTTCCGGCCTCCACTGCCTGCCCTGTCACCTGGAGGCAGCCTTGCCCAGAGCAGCCACATTGCTCTGCAGAGGAACTCCAGAACAGGTTCTAACAGAGGGCTGTCGAATGGAAGCAGCACCATTCCAAACACGAGTTGCATCAGTCTGCCTGGGTACTGGACCCCTGGCCTGCCCATCAGTGTATCCATTGCTTAGGAAGCAGAAAGAAGTTGTTTCCTCTTGCAACTTAAAAAAAATGTATTGGCTTGATCTTTGCATTCTTTTTCACTTTATTATTTTTTTTTAAGTTTCTAGGAAAATATAATCAATGAAATTAAAAGAAAAACCTCAATGGGTTGGCTAACAGCGGAGTGGAGGGGACAGAGGAAAGACTCAGTGACCTTGTAAATAGAATAATAGAAATTACCCAACTTGAATAACAGAGAAAATAGACTGAAAATAAAAAAGGATAGGACCCTTGGGAACTATGGGGATATAAAAATTGTCTGACATGTGTGTCATCAGCATCCTGGAAAGAGAGGGGAAAGAGGACAAGCCTAAAAATGTATTCAAAGAAACAATGGCTGAAAACTTCCAAACTTGGCAAAAGACATTGACCTGTAGAGTCAAGAAGTTGAGTGAAACTCCAAAAAGGATTAACTCAAAGAAATCCACCCGAAGACATCACAGTCAAACTTCTGAAAAATAAAGTCAAAGAAAAGATCTTGAAAGCAACAAGAGAGAAATGACCCTTATCTATAGGGGAAAAACAATGAGAATGACAGTGGATTTCCCATTAGAAAACATGCAGGCCAGAAGGGAGTGGCAAAACACTTTTCAAATGCTGAAAGAAAGAACAGTCACCTTAGAATTCTATATCCAGTGACAATGTCCTTTAGGAAGTCAGAGGAAATCAAGGAATTCTCAGCTAAAGGAAGACCTAGCATATAGCTAAAGGAAGCTCTCTAAACAAAAGGAAATAATAAAAGAAGCAATCTTGAAATATCAAGAACAAAGAATAATTCAAAGAGTAAATAAAGAAGTAATTGTTCGGTCTTGTTATTCTTGGGATTTATTAAAAAAAAAAGTTACCGTTTGTTAGGGTGGAAAGCCTAGTAGGTGCTCACAACACAGGTGGAGAAAGATTTCTCACCCAGAGATTAATATATAAAAGTAAATTTATTTTATTCTTTGGGAGGACAGAGAGAATGAGAGGGGCGGGGGGGGTGGTGAGCAGGGAGGCAGCGTGGCATCTGGAAGAAAGAGAAGGGGATACCAGCAGCGAGGCCAAGTGGCTCTCTGGTTTGAAGGGGGAGGAAGGGAGGAAAAATAGTGATGGCTGTCAGCTGATAACAAAAGCAGCAGCAGGTAGATAACAAAAACTGCGAGGATGTCAAAATCCAAGACGTGGTTTCCTGCCTTTTCTTGGAGAAGGGATTAATTATCACAGGAGATGTGACTCTGTCCTCGAGATAGGTTCAGGCTGTAGCTCGTTCTTCTGCTGTTTACTCAGGAACCCTGTAAAAGCAGATTCTCACAAAACAATTT